>PVIU01016518.1:0-44783 GCA_004026605.1 Ondatra zibethicus | reverse complement strand
CCCCTTCTCCCGGTCCCCTCCCACTACCTCCCCACCCCTTCTCCCTCCCCCTTCTTCCTTGAAAGAGGGCATGGTGCCCTGCCCTGTTGGAAGTCCAAGGCCCACCCCCATCCCTCCCGGCCTAGGAAGGAGTGCATTCAAAAAGACTCGGTTCTCAAAAAGATAATACATGCAGAAGAGATAGGTCCTGGTGTCATTGTTGCTTCTTTTGATTTTATTAAACATTTTTCCATTTTTGATAGTTTCTTAATCTAATGGTGCTAGAGTTAAAAAAAATTCAGGTGTGCATTCCCTTGTTGTCAAATGTATAAGAAATTGCTTGTATGAACCATCATATGTAATAGGTTGCTAAGGCTTTAAGATCAGAGTTATGGGAATAATTTTCAAGTGTGTGCGTATGTATGATTTACATAAATATATGTGTGTGTGTGATTTATACACACACAGATTGTCTTATTTACAGTTTCTATTGCTGTGAAAAGACACCATAATCATTTGATCATTACAATTCTTATAAAGAAAAACATTCAATTGGGGAGCTTACAATTTCAGAGGTTTAGTCCTTATCTTCATGATGGGACATGGCAGTGTGAAGGTGGAAATGGTGCTGGAGAAGGAGTTGAGATTCCTATATTTTGACCTGCAGACAACCTGAAGTGATCTGAGTTATTGGGCATTGCTTGAGCAAACATGAGACCTCAAAGCCCACCCTCACAGTGACAAACTGCTTCCAATGAAGTCAAATTTACTCCAACAAAGCCACACCTCCTAATAATAACATCTCCTATGAGGTTGTGGGGGCCTATTACTTTCAATCAATACCTACCCACCCACCCGCCCACCCCCACATACATACCCAACGACACACATTCACTAATTCATCTTAAGTCTGTAGCTTACATCCTGGTTCCATTCCCTATCAACCAAGATGAAACTTGATATTGGAAAATTGGGTAGAATTAAAATCCTTGAAACATTTTAAGTGATTTTTTTTGTTTGTTAGTTGTACAGTTTGAGGTCAAGATTTAACTTCTTGTGAATGAAGTGACTAAAGTAGCTCAATGTCATTCTGAATGAAGCTCAGTGCCCTCGGGAGAACAGTGCAATCTCCAAAGCTACTACATGGTGCCAGCCATGGTCATCTTTCTGTTTCTCCAAGAGTCATGGATAGGTGTACCAAAACCCACTTAGCAGCTAAAAGCTTAATATAAATGATAATTAACTTTTTACAAAGAACTAAGAGCAAATAGACAAAAAAAAACCTGTATGCTATAGGACTGAGAATATACAATGAAGGCAGAAACCTGGAAGAAGAGAAAGGAAGCTTCCTTCATAGGGTGAAGTCTTAGACTTCATTGAAGCAAATGCCTAGGTTATCCTGGCCAGAGTCACCAACCCACGAGTGAAGCAAAGAAGTTTATACTGAGGTGCTGACAAAATTGTCTATGAATCACTCGCTAGGGCTGCTATTGAATTTCAGCTGTTCCCACAGCACCTCCCCCCTTTGTCTAAATAAGCACGTTCTAAGCCTAACACAAAACTATATACAATAAGAACAAATATCAAGTATTGTCCAAGGATAGATAAGAAGAGGCAAAACATACATAAAAATTAGAATTACAACCAGCATGAACAACATCAAACAAGAAATATATGCTAAATGTTTCAATAGTTATGGAATGTAAGTCTTACATTAAAAATGTCTTGGCTAAGTCATGAGAGGAAAGTAACTATGGCTAGTCTTCAACCCCATCAAAGACCTGAGAAGGGAAATAATACTACTTGAGTAAACAGGAAGTATAATCAAGCACCTCCCAAAAGGTGCAAGAAATGACAGAGACAACTGGTTACCTGGGCAATCACCCAAAGTCTCATTTGTAAACCAGGATGTCCTTGAACTCACAGAGATCCTCAAACATATTACAGATGTGGTGTGACAATTTCAACTTGAATGTGCTACCTGGAGTGATTCTGATATTCCAAGGCCACATGATTAAATTACCAAAACTGACATCCTTTGATGTCCTTGATGCCAGCCTGTACCCACCTAAGAAGGTGGAAGCAAAGGTCTCCAGCTCTGAGAAACCCCTTCTTCCATCAGTGACTCTCTAGCCTTGTTGAGATACCATTCTACCAGCTAGCAAGGAAGACATACGATGATATCTTAAATAGGGAATGAAAAATAACTTTGGAGTAAAGAAGTTATACATTTATAACTCTAACTCACAATTAAGTACCTAAATAAACTAATAATATATTTACCTTCATGAAGTCTCAATAATACTAAATTATGTGCTATCTATAAATATTTGAGATTCTCTTATAGTTATTTTATATACATTCTACAGCATGAAAATTATGATATTTTCTAGAAAACCATGGCATCTCACATACATTGGGTTAAAGAATGGGATAAACACGATTTACATTTCCATCAGAATACAACCCTTAAAACCATGGCAATTTCATACAAGCAAAGTGTTAGAATTCATAAACCATTGCCAAAAAATGTTTACTTAACAATTGACTCCCCAGGTGTCTGGTAAGAAGTATACATTTTCTGAACAATTTCTTTGAGTCAATAACAACTACACAGTAAGGCCTAAGAAGCCTAGAAGTCACCTAAATATGTTTGTTAAGCAAGGTATGAATCCTCATAAAGTTGTATTATGGTAATAGTTTCGGTGTCATTCACATTATCTCAGCTTCCTGTATCAATAGTAGTGACACTGGTATTTATTACCTGCTCTTTACAACAACTTTGTGAATGTAGAGAAATCTTTTGCTGGAAGGACAATTATTCCTCCTGCCCAAACATAATGAAAATGTGTCCACCTGACCAATGGGCTGCAAGAAATTCTAGCTGAAATTATACTATAGGATTTGTTGGTCCACGGTTTTCTACATCTGTATCAAAGCTTTCTGATATAAGAGAGGTGTTACCTTTGCAGAGGGAAGGGTTTGGAGGTTACATCTAGCATCTGTGGAGACAGTCTTTTATATCCTTTTTTTAATAATATTGCTATGGAATCCCTTGTTTTGAAACAAAATGGATTTATAAGGATTGACATTCTGTGTCCTGAACCTAGGTACAGTCTGACTCTTTCTAACTGCCATTGCTGCCATGGCAAAATTGGGTTAAGGTATAATTGTAGCTCCACACATAGTGAATAATTTTAAAAAGTGTTCCAAATGTGGAGAGGCACATGGAAACACAAGATCTTGCACTAGATCTTGAAAAACTCAAGCCAGATAAAAATCCCAGCATGGAGGACAGGATGTCAGCTCTCACCACTAGCTGAAGATCTACTGGCATTCAGTAGCTTGTGGGATAAGAAAACTTGGTCTTCTGTAATGATGTGGACTCTAATAGGTTGACCACACTCCAGGCCAGGCCCCATTCCCACAAGTATAGTACAAGAAAACCTGGACTCAATATGAGAAAAGAAGAAGAGAATTAAAGTTCGGTAGGAATGGATATGTGTGAGGGAATTAGCTATGGAAGGAACTAGAGGTGAATATACTTAAAATACAATGAAATTGTCAAAGAATTAATAAATATATTATCTTCTTAAAAAGAATTTCAGACATTTTCCATTTGGCCCTTCCCCCTCTTCTCTTGCTAGAAATTTCTCTAGATTTGACAACTCTTAACAATCCTATATCCAATTGTGCTGCCTTTAATATTTCCAAGTCACTAAGCTTTTGTCATTTTTATAATGAAACTCAAATGATGAAATATCTTCACTCTGAGATGAATTTTTCTTTTTCATGAAAAGTCAAATATTGAGAACAGTTTGCGGCAAATGATACTTACATTTTCCATCTCAATTCTTCACCTATTGTATGCCAGTACTATCATCTCAGGTCCTTGTTGAATATCTGAGGAGTTCATTGGATTTTCTAGGTTTTCGTGAAGGACACCCACCCTCCCAATCAATAGCAGTTTTAGCTCCTTCCACATAGAAGTGAGGCTTTCATTTCGTGGAGACTAGTTCTTAAAGCTGCCCTTACAGATGTTGAATTTTATGAAGAGGAGTAAGTTTGGGACATTTGTCAATAGTACCTTATCTTAGTGACATTGAAATGATGATATAGAGCCTAAGATTTTGTTCCAGGCTTAAATGATAATTAGGTTTAGATTCCAACTAATTAATCAGTTGTAATATTCACTGTAATAAGACTAATTCCACATTCTAATTTCTAAAATAACTCACTATAAAATCCATTGGTAGACCAAATATGCTGACACTCCACCCACCTGTCCTTAAGGATGTGAGGCCCTGAGAAGAGAGCAGTGACGTCTAGAACTCTTATCACTCTAGCTGTTGGGGTGAACCTGAGTGGGTGGAGCTAAAACTGAGGCACACTAAAGTCTCTTCCAATAGCCAACTTTATTCAGAGCATCAGACAATTTATATTGAGGGTTTTCTGGCAGTTAAACAAGGCCATGGGCAAAGTTTATAGGATTTTAAGTTGTAAACATTCACAAGTATAACCCATGCTTAGAAACATCTTTTAATAACAAAAGCAAAATGATTATTAATCTGAAGCAAAACTCACCCCTATTTTCACAGTTCAAGAACAATCTATGTGGTGGAGAAACAGAGGTTGCAAGACTTTTTGTTTGTTTGTTTGTTTCTTTAAAGTCATCCTGCAGGCTCTCAGACTTCTTTCACAGTTTCATTCATGGACTGTGTTCCAACATAGAGCTACTTCTAGGGAAAGCCTCGTCTCCAGGAGAGAAAGTAATATGATTAAAGAAAGGACTCTTGGCCAATGTGGATGTCTTGTGCTGATATTGACTGAAGACGGGCTCAACACTACTCAATGTACTCAATAAGACCAAACTACTCTGACTATAGACCTAGAAGCAACACAGGTTTGAAAGACAGCAACATTAACTTCATCTTAGTTACACCATCTACCTGGGGAACTACAGTGAGCACACATTTCTACTTTTTCCAACTCTTTCCAGTGTGTAGACCCTTCCTTCTTTTCATTCTTAAAGCTTATTTAATTTGCTTAAACCATGAGGGCATAGGCTAGAGAAAATGGAAAATGGATCTTTATAAAGTGCGTCCACAAGCTACCCAGAGCATATTTCAAACTGCTCCTTTAAATGAAGTTCTTATTGTAACATATTCCAATTTTTATTAAATTATAAAAAGTAGTGTTCTCTATAAAGAATAATAATATCCTGAAAGTTTAGGAACTTAAAATAAATAGTGAAAAGATTATCATCAGTATAGACAAGCATTATTTTTATAAATATTCCTAAAATAATCCTGCAACTCATTATCCGTGACTCTATCATTGTTAACAGACATTTTAAAATTTCTTTCCTGACTCTACTCAGTAGCTAACAAATCTATCAACAAAGCATTCTGTTTCTGTTGCATTTCTTATTGTTCCTATGACCTCCTGTGGTAACACAAGCCATGGATATTAGCCCAGACCCCTGGTTGCTGTTGAGCAATGGAGGCAGACATGGCCCACATCAGCAGCCTGGTCCTCCCCACATGGCTGTGAAGGCATGACCACCACGGCACTGAGGCCCTCAGGCCCTGACATCAACATTGCTTTTCATGGTATCAGGAATCATGGATATCAACTGAGACCTTGTCTGTAGTAGGGCTACAGACCCAGACATGGCCATTGGCAGCAGCCCTCGCTCAAATGACATTATGGCCTCATTGGTAGCATGGCCTTCGGATACCATCATGGCCACAGAATGAAGCCTAGATAGACCCTGGCATCAGTGTCGCCTTTGGTGGCACCATTGGTCATAAACATTACAGAACTCAATTGTAATAGGACCATTGACCCAGGAATGGTCCCCAGCACTAGCCCAGGCTCTGATGTCACCATGGCCCCAGGTGACATCATAGGCCACTCAGATCGGCATGGTCCCTGAAGCAGTGTGACCCTTGGATACCAACAAGGTCCCAGATGGAGGCCTAGACCCAAAATCAAAGAATTTTTTACTTTAGAAAGTTCAGTAAGAATAAAAGAAACTTCAGGTGATCAACACTACATAGGCGTTATTGCTTCCTGAAGTTTACGGGCAGATTCCCACATTTGTCTCTTGAAACAGTTCTAATTAAAAAAATGCTAGTGTGGCCCAGTATAGCGTTGAATGCTGATAATGGCAGCATTTGGGAGGCAGAAGCTGGAGAATCTCTGTTAACTCATGCTCAGTCTGAACTACATAGAAAGTTCCAGTATATATAGCAGTACATGGAGACACTACCTTGACAGATAGATAGACAGATAAACAAACAAGCAAGCAAACAAACAAAATGCTAGAGTGCTCAGTACGATGTGGGAGAACTCATGATTCTAGGACCAGTGAGCCAAGGATAATTAAGCATTAACATTTAAAATGGCTGCAAAAGAGACATCACTTTCTAAACAATGTGGTTTTCAAAGCAAATAAGTCATATTGGGCTGCACTATATTATAGATAAAATGCAAAAGACTAATATTAGAATTTCTGAATTTGGAATTTTGAAACTGATAAACTTATGTTAGAACAAATACCTAAGTACTGAGTAGAAGGGAACATTAGAAATTATGCATAAGCAAATTCTATACGGGAAAAACTTTTCAATCCTAAATTGGAAAAATAAAAGCATAAATCAGTCTATTTTTAGATCTTACTATAGAAAGACCCTTTCTTAACAGTGCCAAAGTCAGAAATGATACAGGAAATAATAATAATAACACATTTGGCTGTCATTCTATAGTCTATGATACAAAATACTCTTAAGAAAGTTTGCAAAGATAAATGGCAAAGGAATAGATGTCAGTATATACAATATTAAGTCAATGCCACTTTTAGAGGCAATTGTGACAGTACTTAGAAGACTTCACTAACAAAATCAGGCAATAGCCCAATAAAATACCAATCTAAAACATTCCAGCTCCCACATAAGGTCCTCACAGAGCCTTCACATGAAGAACAAAGTGTACTCAAATAAAGTTGACATTTGTCAGTAAGCAAACAACTAACATTCCAAACTCATCAACAGTTGGTTCAGAGAACACATTCATGGCCTCATCGAGCTTTGTAGCTGGACCATTTCATTGGGTCCACCAGCTCCCCAGTAATGATACAGAGACTTATTATTAATTATAAAAGTTTGGATGATGGCTCAGGCTTATTACTAACTAGCTCTTACAATTTAAATTAACTGTTTTTATCAAAATATTTGCTGTCTCGTGACTTTATTACCTTAACTCTGTACTGTACATGCTGCTTGTTCTCTGTTTGTCTGGGAACTCCCACACTTCTTCCCAGTGTCCTGTGTGCCTGAAAATTCTACCTACCTAATGGCTGGTTAACTTTTTATTAAACCAAACAGAATGGCTCATCTTCACAGTGTTCAAAAAGATTATTCCACAACAGAGCTCTAATTCCTTTTATCCTTACCTTTCAATACCATACCTTCTACCTCACATAACCTACGAAGATCATTTTCAGGGATAATTACACCTAGAACAAACAAACTAATTAGGTGTTTATTGTGTCTTTTTCTTTACATGTCTGTTTTTACTTAGTTTATCAATTCAGTCTCCATGGAATTTAGGCAGGAATAACAAGAAATTTGTTGTCTCAGCTTTGAAGTTTCATAGCATGGGGAACTGGTTTCTATGTTTTCAAGGTACAATAGCCTTACCTATTATCAATTATACCCCAATCAAAGACAAGTTTTAACTAGATAACCTGCTGTTTCTTCCTGGGGAAGAATGGACGACAGAGAAGAACAACACTAACATAGAAGACATGCAGACGCCCAGCCAGAAGAACTACACACAAGCCAGCATTACAGTTTGAGAGAACTGTACACATCTCCATTATTGTTAAGTTCTAGGGGCATTTCATAATTTGAATGTATAAGAAAATTGTCAAGAATATGTCCATAGAAGTAGGCACCTGTCTTTGCAATAATTATTTCAGGGTAATATGATAAAATTTTGAAGCTTTTCCTTCGTCTGTTAAGTTGTAATAAACACCTACACCAATGGGTTTACAAAATAAACTAAGACTATTTCATGATTTGCTTTGCTGCAGTGTTTCTCATTTTAAAGTAATCCCACTCTAGGTTTAGCTCAGTGCCTAACTCAGTGTTATACAAGTCAATAAAGACATATTTCAGTCTTTCACCATTCTTCTGAAAATACTAATTTTCTTGGGTATATCTGCAGACAACCACAATTTTTAAACAAACCAGTATATCCCAGTTTGTATTAGGAAAGAATAGAACTGTAAATAGGTTGAATATTTAATAGATTCTATTCCATTGATGAGCTTTACATTCCAAAGCTTGTCCTTCACAAGTGACAAAGGAAAAATGTCCTACAGAAAGAAGAAACTTTGACCTCCTAGTGGCTTGTCACTTTTGATTTAGAGACTTTTTTCAAGAAATGAAGCATTTTCTTTGGAACTCAGTGCATTGGCTTTTAGACCAATTCCTAAGAAAACCCATAACTACTGAAATGACTGTTAGATGGATTAGACTCCCTGTGTGTGCTCAGATCAGTCTTGGTAGTACCACAAACTACTCAAAGTCAAAACCTAAAACTAAAACATCCCTGTTGGCTACTGGACACACAGAATGCTCCTTGGAAAAAAAAACTAAATTGATAGGTTTTCTTTAGAATTTTTTTAAGATTTTACAACTGTAGACACTAAAGCCTTCATAAACACTATCATCTACCCTTTATACTGATACAAAACAAGAAAGTATTAGTTTTAATTTATATGTTTTGCTTTCTTGAAACAAAAATGTGAGTTTTTCCATGTTCATTCTGCCTCATTATATATAATGAGTGTTCATTGGCCAAGACATTTTCAGAGAGAGATGCTGTGTGTAGGAGACGGATGTTTCACCAAACATGGTCAAAGCTACTAAAAAACACTTTCCAATGTCACTTACACTAATGAAATTTCTCACCTGTTATTTGACAATAGGAAGACTTTCATGTTATATTTAGATATATTTTTATACCCCAGGCTTGATCTTGGCTACAGCTAATGAACCCAGATAGAAAAAATAAATGTGTTCCATCTTTTTTTATAACTCACATTCCACTGTGTTCTCACACATGACATACTACTTTGTTTAACAGGTGCCTCTACATCTGATTCAGATGAAAAACAACAACTTCCCAACACAGTCATGAGGGCGAATTTGTTCTTTATTACATGAATATAGCTTTGTTTTTATTTCAAGGACAATGAAAATATTTGATGCACTTGGGTCTCTAATTCAATATTCCACTGCTTTTTAGTTACTACAGAAATTTAAACTCAGAAAAGTTGAATGACTGGTGAAGCAACATGTTCTCTTCTTATTCTTTCATAACTATTTTATATGAATGCATCTCACAGAGCAAAATTATTTTTCTCCCCCTGAGAATTTGGTAGCTAAAAGATTTAGTCTTCTTAGTGTCTGTCATTATCTCAGAGAAGCAATCAAATACTTGGAGAATTATGAAGTCACTGATATGTTTTAGGAAATCAGTCTAGCAGCTCATCAAAATTTGGCAAAAAGGAAAATTAATTTTTTAAATCAAAGACTTTACTTAAGCTCAATTTTTGGAGACCAAAAGGGAAATCATATTTTTAAATGTCATATAAATGTGGTCTATGGTCCATTAAAATCTTTTGGCCTTTTATAATTTTCTTAGCCTAATACATTGCTTATAAATATGTCTCAACTCATCGGTTTTTAAATGAAAAAGCAGAAAAGAATGAAAGGGGATAGGGAATTGGCATTTATCAGGTAACTGATGCATTGCTATGGAAATAATAATTTATGACATGCATTATCTCCTTCATCCTTCAGCATGACCTTGAAAACTAGAAGCACTAGCTTTGGATTCAACTTCTGAATTCACATACAATCATAGTCAAATCAGTTAGCATATCTAGGTTTTCATTTCCTTCTCTCTCAATAAAATAAAAAATATTGATTTCATCATTAAAAAAATTTAACAAACATTCAATATATGCAGGAAAATGGTACATCAGTATTACTGTTTGCCTTACACACTGAAAATTCAAAGCTCAAGGGCTAGAAAGATGACTCAGCTGGCCTTGTAACGGACCTGGGTTCAATTCTAAGCACCCATATGGCAGTTCATGATTGTTTGTAACTCTAGATTTAGGGGACTTCAACACCCCCTTCTGGTTTCCACGGGCATCAGACATGATATATACATGTAGTACACTTAAATACATACAATCAAAATACGCATTAAAATAAAAATTTGAAGGAAATACAAAGCTCAGACATTTCAAGGGTAGATAAGTTAGGGTAATAGTCTAAATTTAGCTCTTGAATTATAAAACCCATAGTCATCAATTAGTATAGTCCTTTGAAAATAAGTCACTCAACCCATAATGAAGACCAAGTATACAAACATTATTTTGTTTCTTCCTAAGAAAATATTATATAGTTATTAGTTGCTTATTTATATTAGAAGTGAATTATTACAATCTATACTCTTGAAGCTGTCTATGCTTCATAGGAATGGTCAGATAATTCCATCTAGTGTAGATGGTATATTGATAAAGTCAAAAGGACATAGAAGAAGTATAATAAAAAGATGGTTCCCTAATTAATAGGCTTCAAAATATGTAGCTTCCTTGAGTATGGATATAGTCAGGACAAGACTGAGGAAATTTTCTGTTCACAGATAGTTAAAAGTTAGTGACTTATCCATGGTCATACATGTTAAGTGAGGTGACTAAGATTTTTAAGGCACAGTATGGCTTGCATTCTAAACTACATGCTTGTAAATTATGTAGTATATATCCTGAGAACACTTTTTCAATCACAGTAGGAAGTATTTTGTTCATGTGTCACAAAAATCCATTAAAGGAAATCTATGTATTTTTTATGTTATCATACTGACATATTTTTTTAAAAAATAGGCTATGCTAACCTGCACTGTTTTGAAAGGTGTCAGATTAATGACTTCAGCATATGAAACTTCTCTTATTTTTACTTAAAATGATAAAGCTCAGACACAGTGATTGTAATTCCCTCCATCCCAGAATGTATCACAATGTTTTATGCTTCTTGCTTTTGCATACAGAAGGGAAGCAGCCATGAGTATCTTCTCTCTTTTCTGTCTTGACTTCCTAACAAATCGATTGTTAGTATGCTACTTCTTAGCCTACCCCTGCTTCCTTGGCTCAACCTTCTTGCATTGTTAATTGTTTCATTCCCTGGCCATTATCTGATCACTGGATATAGTTATGTTAAGGTTATCACAGAGTAGAATCTTTTATTAATATGTCTGTCTTCCCTGATAGATGAAGACCTTCTTGAGCATCAACTTAGGTCTTAGCTATTTTTCAAGTGCTACTTTCTACAGAGTACCTAAGACATGAGAGGCAACAAGAATGTTTTTGTTGTTATTGTTGTTGTTGAGCTCTACATTTTTCTCTGCAACAATGATGTTTTACACTACCGAACTGCAAAACATCATGAAACTAACATCCAACTTTGTTTTTATATTAATTACTATACTTGTTGTAATAAAATACCCGACGAAAGGATCACAAGGGAGAAAGGGACTACTTTACCTCATAGTTTCAGGGAATTAATCCATCATGTCAGGGAGGCCATGATAGCAGGAGTCTGGGGCAACTGATAACCATTCTGCAGTCAAGAAGCAGAGAGTGGTGAATGCTGGTTCTGTGCTCCTCTCCTATTTATTCAAAGACTCTAGTCCATGGAATGATGCCGCTCACATTGGGGTGACAGGGGTGCGCTCATACTAATGAACTTAATCTAGAATATTCCTTATAGACACATCTAGATATTTGTTTTCTGGGTGATTCTAAATCCTGTCAAGTTGACAATCAAAATTAACCAACACGACCACATCTCTTGCCAACTAGACACTAAAATATGTCTATTTTAAACTCTTACCTTCTACCAGGTAATCCCCACAGGCTCATAGCTGTCTCATATTGAAAAATGCATTAAACATAACTTCAAAATTCCCCATATCTTTTAAGAGTCCCAAAACTGTTTAAAAATTCATAGTCTGATCATCTGAGACTCAAGGAAATGCAATAGGTGTGAGCCTCTATGAAATCAAAAGCAAGTAACGTATTTCCAACATATAATTAAATAAAATATACTTATATAGTATGAATATCTCTATTGCAAAAAGGAGGGATAAGGGTGTGGCAACTGATACAAAGATGACCACTAACCTTGTTTCTTGTAGAACACAGAATATGAAGGGAGAAAGGAGAGAAAATGGCAGCAGGAGATATGGAAGCAGAGAGTAGATGAAACAGTAGGGCAAGGCATAACTCACACCAGGGATGCTTGAAAAAGCTACATGGAGACCTATTCTTTTATAAGCTTTATTTGTACGTATGTTTCATATAAAAGAGTTTAAAGCAGTTATCATACATGGGGGGTTAATGTTCTTCACAGAAACCACATGTTGTTGTCAATAGTTTGCTTTTGGTAGAATGGCTATGTGAATATTAATGTTACTAGTTCATGAGCATGGGAGGTTCCATTGTAGCTGTGTGGGAAGGGGAACACGTTTTCACTGATGGTAGAAGTACAAACTGGTGTATGGGAGTTCCCCTAAAAACTATCAGTGGATCTAACACGCAACCAAGCTGTACCAGTCTTTGGAATATAGCCAAAGGAATCTATATCTATAGATTCTTGCACTTACATATCCATTGCTGTTTCATTTATAATTACAAAAAATTTGATACACCCAAGATATTTGTGAATTGAATAATTAAAATGTGATACATTTACACAATGAAATATTACTCAGTTCTTAAAAATAAAATTATGGGTTAGAGAAATGGCACAATGGCTAAGAAGCATTTTCTATCCTTGAAGAAGGCTCAGGGCCTAGCACCCTCATGATTAATCACAACCATCTATAATAACAGACAGTTCTGGGGGATCTGAAGCCTTCTTCTGACCTCTGTGACCATGCACTTGACATGCATACATGCATGTAGACAAAATGCTCATGCCATAAAACAAATGAATCTAGATCAGGACTGGCTGTGCAACATAAATTGGGCTCATTGGATTTTGAAACAAGAAGAAAACTCTAAATTGGGTGAGTAGGAAATTGGGGGTAGAAGAATGAATGGGGAGGAATTGGAGGAGACAGTGTGGATGTGTTCAGATTACATTGTATGTAAATCTCAATGAATTAATAAAAATATTATTTTTAAAAACTTTTTTTTACAGTTCCTAAACTTTATGCAGTATTAAAGCAAGTACTCTGAATTTAAAGCTATTTAAAACTAAGTTATGTAAAACCAGGGCATTTAATAATCCCCCCTGAACAAATGCTTTGCTAAGGAGGAAGTAGATGCTATAATGCTTTAAACACCTTCCCCTTCTTAGCAGTCTTAATATTCCCGGTGTGCAAAGGAGATTTGAAAGCATTCTTGACAAAAGTCAATAACTGCATATGCAAATTAGCATACCTTTTAAGCTTAACTGCGACTTTTATCCAAACAAGTAACAAAGGTGACCTAACCATTTAGGAAGCTCACAGCAAGGCAGTCCCAGCTCTGCTTGGAAAAAGAAAACTCCATCTGGGTAAAACGGCAGAATAATTGGAGCTAGTCAAGCTTCTGTCAAGACTTATTTCACAGTGACTTCTGTTCCCTTAAGAAACATCCACGCCTTGATTCCCCTTTGAAAGTACCTCTGTTGTGTTAGCACCCTGCTTAAGACCCTGCACATTATTTTGGAAGGCTATTTGCTTAGTCAGAATTGCATTTTACTGACCTCACAGTGGTTCCTCTATTCTGCACAGCTGGCTCTGCCCTATCTTCCCAGAGAGTGTGAAATGGAAAAAATATAATGGTCATCCAGGCACAGGGCCCTTGCTGTGAAAATTCTGGTTCTCTTCACGGTCTCCTTCAGAACAAATTGGTGTTCTGGCAGGCCACACTTGAAAGTAGACATTAGAAGACTGGTGGGTGTGTTTTGGTAAGTTTGCTTTTATCCTCATGTCTTCTGGTTCTTTGATTGGCAAGTTTTGTCAGTTTCGTTCTGGTGGATCATACATTGCTCTAGAATGCAAGAATGGTTTCTCAGTTGGCATTAGTTCATACAGTCAGGGGAAATGTTAGCCTGCTAGCTATGTATGATAGCACTCTCCTGCAAGCCCAGCATTCAGAAGGAGGAGGCAGAATTGCAAGTTTGAGGTCAGTTTTGCTTAAGAAGAGAGAACCTTCATATATATATATATATATATATATATATATATATATATATATATATATATATATATACTTCATATATATATATATATGAGAGAGAGAGAGAGTATATAGATATATATAAAGTGCTTGGGATCACAACTTTATTTACAAATCACAAAATTGTGTTGTACACAGTTGATAGTAACTAACTCATTTTTACCCTTTAAATATTTTAGCTTAGCTAAAACACATTGCTCCTTGGGACTTAGTTCAAAATGGTGTGCTTGTACATGCTGTACTGTGAATGAGCCCTGAAAACATTATATTGCATGAAAGAAATTAATTATAAAATATCACTGAATTATTTATTTAACTGGATTAATTATATGGTGTATGAATTATATCCCACTAAAACTATTACATTAAAATATACACAGACTAATATACTCTAATGCATTAAGAAAAAGTTTCAAAATTCATTAATCCAAATCATTAGTTCCATATCCTGAAACTTTGAATTTTTTAAACTTATTTGAAACTATTTTTAAAGTACATATTTTTTTTATTTAAAACATAATTACATTATTCTCTCCTTCCTTTTCCTCCAAACTCGCCTGTGGCCCCTCCCTTCAACTCCTTCTACGTACCACCTTAATTCTTTTCAAATCCAAAGCCTCTTGTTCTTTTATTATTTGTCTTAGTGTGAGGCACATTGCTGTGACAAAATTCCATGAACAAAGCAACTTGGGGAGGAAAGGGTTTATTTCAACTCACACCTCTGTAGTACTGTTCATCACTGAAGGAAGTCAGGACAGGAACTCAAACAGGGCAGGAACCTGGAGGCAGGAGCTGATGTAGAGACCATAGAGGGGTGGTGATTGCTGACTCCCTCCCCATTGCTCGGCCTATTTTCTTATAGAACTCAGGACCACCAAGCCAGGGATGGCACTACCCATAATGAGTTTGGCCCTCCCCACATCAATCACTAATTAAGAAAATGCCCTACAGGCTTGCCTACACCCAATTTTATAGAGGCATTTTCTTAATTTACGTTCCCTTCTTTTAAATGACTTTACCTTGTGCCAAGTTGTCATGAAACTATCCATTACATGATTGCTAAACACACACATACATTCACACATATGTATGTTTATATATGTGTGTGTTGTATGTTTGTGTTTGTGCATAAATATGTAAATACAACCTGTAGAATTGGTTTAGTGTTACTTGTGCATATGGCTTCAGGGCTGATAATTTGATGTTGGATAATGAATTAGGAGCTCATTCTCATGGAAGATTAATTCTCTGTCACTCAGTAGTTACTAGTTTCATGTAGTTCTTTGACTAGTGTGGGACCCGATTTAAGATTTGCCCCTTCTGCATTTATATTCATATTGTACTTCAGATCTTGTTTACGCAGCCATATTGTTAAGGTATATGAGCATAGCTTCCATGCCCTTTCTAAGAGACACTATCCCAAGGCTGATTTCCTGAGTCTCTGGCCCTTAGAATCTTCCTATCCTAGTCTTGTGTGAGGTTCCCTGAGCCTCTGTTCAGGAACTGTATTGTGGATATATCCACTGGCACTGGGAACCACATAAGTTCTCCTCTGAATTTTGACCAGCTGTGGCTTTCTGTAAAGGTCTGTCTGTTTCAAAGAGAAATGTCTTTGATGAGAGGAGGAAGTTACATTTTTCTCTAGCTATAAGGACAAATATTTAGAATACAGTTAGGAAGGATGCTGGCTTAGTAAAGAGGTGGGAGTTAGTTCTCTTCTGAGATACACAACCTCACTAATCCCAGGTAATCAGCTAGATATCCAATACCAGGTATGATTTCTTTGTTGTTCAGTATAGGCCTTAAGTCTGATTAGAGAGCTGTTGGTTACAACCAAAATCTGAGGAATATTTAGTAATATCTCACTGTGCTGGTGGTTGTTGTGATTCATAGGCATTACAACTATTTAGGAATGTGTGTATGTCTCTAAGTCTGTGTGTACATATGTACACATGAGTGTGTGCTGGAGAGGTCAGAAGACGGTGTTATATCTGTTGGAGCTGGAGTTACATGCTATTGTGAGAGTTCTCAGATCATAACTGAAGTGTTCTAGAAAAACATTATGTGTTCTTTACTACTGAGCCATCTCTCCAGTCTCAAATATTTTAAAATCAACTCACCTGTATGTAAAAAAGTAATATAATAAAATATTAGGAAATTAAAATTAATAAATATTTTAAGTTATTCAGGGTTTATTCTTTAGATGATAGAATTAAACTTTTAATCACATAATTAAGTATTTTTTATAATATATATAATTTAAATTTGCTAGTACTCACAGCTTGACCAACCTTTAAATTCCTCTTTTACCTGCTGCCATAGCTTATTAAACCTATTTCAAAAGAGTTGTGGTGGTGTGTGCTTGTAATCTCAGCATTCATAAAGCTTCAAAGGTAAGGTCAGAAAATCAAGGTAATCTTTGGAGACATAAAAAGTTTGAGACAAGGTTGGGCTACATGAAACACTGTTTCAAAAAAGATTAAAAAAAAGAAAAAAGCATTTAAAATCAGTTATATTAGCTAGCTATAAAGCATTCTGGAATTTTCTACGAAACACAAAATTGTATGGAAAAAGAAAAATGCATTCATCATTACTGTTCAAGGACAACGAAGAACTACAGACAACTAATGCTGAGAGCAGGAGAAAGTCTTCCCCAGGGACGAGCACACCAATTAGTTATTCAATTTCAAATAATAGAAATTGAATTATTCTTGAAAACATGTGTGTGTGTGTGTGTGTGTGTGTGTGTGTGTGTGTAACATTATAAAGACTGAGCAGTTTGTACTTATATATTTAGAAAAACACGTATGTATGTAATAATTAAGGGCAAAAATAGGCCAAGAATTTGAAAAAAAAAGGGCAAAGAGGGGTATATTTAAAGGCTTGACAAGAAGAAAGGGAAGGGGTAAAAGACATAATAACATTGCAATCTCAAAAAAAGATTTTAAATTAAATTAAAACTAATTAATTAAAAATAATCCTGACTGTAGCTATGAAGGTTTTGTCTTGTGAGTCCCTGTAATCTAAATCTACAATGTCCCTCAAAATTCCTTTTGTTGAAGGTTTTCCCTTAGTTTGGAGCAGCTAAAAGATGGTAGAGCCCTTAAGACACAGGAACAAATAGGAAGTCTTAGATCACTGAGGATATGTTCTCAAAGGGACTTATGGGATTCTGGTCTATCTTTGCTTTGAGAATAACACGAGGTAGGCAATTTCCCCACCATGATGTGCTGCCTTCCCTCGTGCCAAAAAGCAAGAGCCTCCTGTCCATGCACTCAAACATCGAAAACTGTGAGTTTAAATAAACCTTACCTCGAGTGCGTTGTTACCATAATAGAAATTTGACTAAAATGTAGAAAAACATGTGTCTATTTATACAGTCTATTTATTTTCCTTGGAGTTACCTATACGTGTGTGTTCCACAAACATAACTATTGCAATATTATAAATTATATGGAGTATGACTATGATCCCTGCACTTGCTTTTACACTGAGAAGTTAAATGGAAACATACTGTCCTTGACATCTGTGATCTAATGAAATTTGGTGTTACTCAATGAATAAGCATAGGTTAAGAGATAATATCAAGGGTAAGACAGTATCAGTATATATAAACTACCTTTAAGGAGCTCTTTGAGGGGCAGTCTGCAATTGACCATGGAGAAAATTGATTGTCACCTCTGAAGTGCTGGCCAATCAGGCCAAAGACAATCTGTTGAAGCTGAAAGCACAGCCATGTTTAGCCATATTCTGTCTTCCCAGTAGTCCTCACAAACAAAGGATTCACATGAACAAACACATAAGAATATTAGAAAAACTGAGTCTGTAGCCTGGTGCAGTAGGTGCAAGGCCTGGGTCAACAACACATCAGAAATGTGTTCATAGTGGGTGTGGCTTACAGCACACTCCTGTCATCCCAGTACGCAGGAAGCTGAGGCAGGCAGATTACTGCACCTCTCAAGTTAGCAAAGAATTGATTATAAGAGTTTTTCTCAACATAAAGGCCAGGAAAGTATTTGACTCATGAAATGGCACAACAACTCCCCATTCTGGCTTCTTGAATTTGTTAAAGGTTAGAACACACTCAGAAATTTTCTCACATTTTTTATTAGATTTTTAAAAAATACCAATCCAAGTTCCCACTCCTTTCCCTCCTCCAATTCCCTCCACACATCCTCCCACCCCACCCCTGATCCAATCCTCAGAGAAGGTAAGGCACATTGCTTTGTGGAAGGTCCAAGGCCTTTCCTAAAATATATAGGCTGAGCAAGGTATCCATCAAAAAAGAATAGGATCCCAAAAAGCCAGTACATGCAGTAGGGACAAATCCCAGTGCCACTGCCAGTGGCCCCTCAGTCTACCCCAGCAATTCAACTGTCAACCACATTCAAAGGGACTAGTTTGATCCTATGATGGTCCCTTCCCAGACCGGCTGGTGTTGGCCCCTATTAGCTCAGGTAAACTGCTTCAGTGGGTGAACCCATCATGGTCTTGACCTCTTTGCTCAAAATCTCATTCCTTCCACTCTTCAGCTGGACTTTGGGAGCTCATTACAGTGCTCCAATGTGAGTCTCTGACGCTGTTTCCACAGTTGCTGAATGAAGGTTCTATGGTGATATTTAAGATATTCATCAGTCTGACTACAGGACAAGTCAAGATCGGGCCCCCCTATCCTTTATTGCTTAGGGTCTTAGCCTGGATCATCCTTATGGATACCTAGGAATTTCTCTAGAGCCAGGTTTCTGCTAACCCTACAATGGCTCCCTCAATCAACATATCTCTTTCTTTGCTCTCATCTCTGTCCTTCCTTTGTCTCCACTATCCCATTCCCTTAATTTCTCCTCAATCCTCCCCTTCTCACGCTCTCAAGTTTGTTAGGCTATCTTTTCTTTTTCCAATTTCTAGGTGGATCTATATGTTTTTCTTTGGGTTCACCTTATTACTTAGCTTCTCTAGGATCATGAACTATAGGCTCAAATGTCCTTTGTTTAGAGTTAGTATCCACTTATGAGTGAGTACATACCATATTCATCTTTTTGGGTCTGGGTTATCTCACTCAGGATAGTGTTTTCTAATTCCATCCATTTGCATGCAAAATTCAAGATGTCATTGTCTTTTACCGCTGAGTAGTATTCTAATGTGTAAGTGTGCCACATTTTCTTTATCCATTCTTCAGCTGAGGGACATGTAGATTGTTTCTAGGTTCTGGCTACTACAAATAATGGTGCTATGAACATGGTTGAACAAATGTTTTTGTAACATAATTGAGCATCCTTTGGGTATATGCCCAAGAGTGGTATTGCTAGATCCTGGGGTTGCTGATTTCCAATTTTCTGAAAAACTGCCATACTGATTTCCAAAGTCACTGTACAAGTTTGCATTCCCACCAGCAATGGATGAGTGTTTGCCTTACTCCACATCCTCTCCAGGATAGGTTATCATTGGTGTTTTTGATTTTAGCCATTCTGACAGGTGTAAGACGGTATCTCAGAGTTGATTTGATTTGCATTTCCCTGATAGCTAAGAATGTTGAACATCTCTTTAAGTATCTTTTGTCCATTTGAGATTCTTCTGTTGAGAATTCTCTGTTTAGTTCAGTAGCGCATTTTTAATTGGGTTGTTTAGAATTTTAATGTCTAATTTCTTGAGTTCTTTATATATATTGGAAATCAGTCACTTGTCTGATGTGGGGTTGGTGAAGATCGTTTCCCATTTAGTAAGCTGCCTTTTTATCTTATTGACTGTGTCCTTTGCTTTATAGAAGCTTCTCTGTTTCAGGAGGTCCCATTTATTTATTGTTGCTCTCAGTGTCTGTGCTACTGGGGTTATATTTAGGAAGTGGTCTCCTGTGCCCATACATGCATTGATGACGACTTCCCACTTTCTCTTCTATCAGGTTCAGTGTGGTCAGATTTATATTGAGGTCTTTAATCCATTTGGACTTGAGTTTTGTGCATGGCAATAGATATGGATCTATTTTCATTCCTCTACATGTTGACATCAAGTTATACCAACACCATTTGTTGAAGATACTTTCTTTTTTCCATTGTATAATTTTAGCTTCTTTGTCAAAAATCAGGTATTCATAAGTGTGTGGTTTAATATCAGGGTCTTCAATTCCATTCCATTGGTCAATCTCTCTGTTTTTATGCCAATACCAAGCTGTTTTCATTACTGCAGCTATGTAATAGAGCTTGATGTCAGGGATGTTGATGCCTCTGGAAGTTCCTTTACTGTACAGGATTGTTTTGACTGTCCTGGGTCTTTTGTTTTTCTATATGAAATTGATTATTGTTCTTTCAAGGTCTGTGAAGAATTGTGTTGAGATTTTGATAGGGATTGCATTGAATCTGTAGATTGCTTTTGGTAGGACTGCCATTTTTACTGTGTTGATCCTTCCTGTCCAAGAGCATGGGAGATCTTTCCATTTTCTGATATCTTCAATTTCTTTCTTCAAAAACTTAAAGTTCCTGTCAAATAGGTCTTTCACTTCTCTGGTTAGTGTTACCCCCAAGATATTTTCTCACTCTTACAAATCTAAATATCTTAATATTATTTCACCATTTTTTTCCTTTTTTGTCAGAAGTTTAATTATTCTGACAAGTAATTGCTCTGTCTTGACAAGTACTTTTTAAAATCCACTTTATATGTTCTTGGCTCACCTGTTTCATTTTGTGGTTGTTTTTCTCTTGCCAAATTTAGGCATTTTTGTTTTTGTTCAATCACATTCTGCTAAATGACTTCTTGACATTCTCCTTTTCTTCCCTCCTTCTGGAACTCTGAAATAAACTATGAACATTATCCTTTGTTTACCCCCTCAGCTCCAAGGCTTGGTTAATGAACCTCACTCTTCCACCCTCTCCTCTGCTACTCCAGTGCCTTCCTGCCACCGAGCCCATCATCTGAACTCTTTGGTTTGGTGTTTGCATTTGGGGGGCTCTAAATTTCCACATGATTCTTCTTTGCTGAGGCTTTCTATTTGCTCGTTTGTTTCAAAAGTTTTTATAATAGCTCCCGGAATCATTTTTATAATGGCTACTTTAGAATCTTCATAGCTAATTTAATGTCTATTCATCCCAGCATTGGTATCTACTGATTGTATTGTTTTTCTGATGCTGACAACTGGGTACTTTCATTGTCTGTTAGAAGGATCTAGATCATATTTAGACTTTAAATCTAGTTAATTTCTTGTTCCCCACAAGTAAGGGAATGGAGTGTGAGCTCTCACCTATAACTCTAAGTGAAAACTCTGCCACTCAGCTTCCAATGAAATTCCTTGTCACAGCTGTACAGTGGTAAAAGGTCTAATGGCCTAGTTGATGACAATTAGCATTATGATGAGGCAGGTGCCAATGTTGAATATTGTTAGCATCCATTTTGTGGGGTTTAGGTCATCTATGCCTACTGGCCTCTGATATCATTGTTCTGGAAGATGTTAGGCTACCTCATTGCTTCAGAGTATATAAGTACATATGCCCCTTTGATCAAATGGATAGTAAAGCAATCAAGTTTGTTGTTCTCACTTGATTCAGGGCCAAGTATGGATGTAATAGCTGTTTTCTAAAAAGGTTTACTTTTTTGTGAATTGTTACTGATGGTCTAGCTACAGAGAACAGGATTGTATTGGAGCTTTAATCTTCCATCTCACCTTTGGGATTCACAGATTGCTGACTTTTCCAGTTCCAAGTCTAGACGATTCAAGAAGAAAAAGGAAAAGGCCAGAGAGATCACCATTCTTTAATTCTTTAGGTCTCAGTATCACAGGTAGCCTTCTTCTCTCTTCATCTTTTAGAACTGTTTCATACCTGAAATACATTTTTCTAAAATTTTTAGTTTTACATAAACTTAGTGGCACAATAGGATACATCTATACCATCTCTACAGCAGCATAAACCTGAACTTTGAAATGATTTCTAAAATAATAAAAGTTAAAAAAAACTTGAAAAATGATTGAGTCTTTCAAGTTGTAAGTGAAAATAGCTTATTTTGATGTAACTTTTTTAAAAATTCTGATTACTATAGTAAATCTAAAGGTACAGTGAAAATATAAAATAATAGACAGGACAACATAGACTATATCCATCTTTTCCACCAATGAAGAGACTATATTTATGCACTAGTCCATATGTGTCACCCCACATCAAATGCTAGACAAACTTTTCATGAAGGACTGTAAGAACAAACACAAAAAGGAAAAAGGACAGACATAATCAAAATATAATGATTTCAGCTATAAGAGAGCAATTAAAAGGTTATAGCAGAAAAAACTGTAACTCCAAAAACAATAGAGTAAAACCAAAAATATTTAATGCTCTCCAATTTATATACATATATTATGACCAATCTCTAATTGTAAGCACCCTGAATGTGCTCAATGATTGCATTTACACAAACCAAACTTTGTCAAAATGTCTTATTGGTTAAAAATAGACTTTGCCTCATTGGTTTTCAAATTTCAAGTAACGTGACATACCTAGGTATTTGTTTCCTAAAAAGTTTCTGAATTGGTTTCAAAATCTGAAGTGTATCTTATTAGTTTAGAAATTATAAATAATTTTAAATATAATTAAATTTATTTTAATGGGTTCATTACATTGTTTCATTTACATAGCATCCAATATGAATTGTCTAAAGTAGTGGTTCTCAATCTTTCTCACACTGTGACCCTTTAATACATTTTCTCCTGTTGTGGTGATCCCTAACCATAACTGTAGTTTTGCTACTGTTATGAATTGTAGTGTAAATATATGATATGCACGATGTCTGATATATGGCCCCCCCAAAGAGGTTGCTACCCACAGATTAAGAAATATTTTCTCTAGAAATAGTAGCAATTTTAAACTTCATATTCTCTAAGGTGAATTTTTCCTGGTTAGTAAATGTTGACCATTTCCTGTATTACTTTTATTTTGTGAATATTGAATTCTTCAGTCACAAGTCAAACTTTATATATTGGAAAATATTACACAAGAATTTTTATTTTGCCCCTCCTTTACATATAGGTTCCTTTTATATGAAATAAATGTTGTCACTCTGAGATTATCTTCATGCAGTAAAGTCTGAATCTTCAGTATAGGGGAAGACAATCTGAATGCAATTCCTGTTGTAAACAAATGACAGTGAAAGACCAGGATAAATCCAGACCCCTCTAGCAGGAAAAAATAGAGCCAAAAATCTAGCAGGAAGAGAAAAGCCAAAAAACGTAGGTTAGCCGATTCAGTGGCTCTGTTCCAGGAACTAGCTGACCATAAAGTTAGATTATAATCTTGGGAATAATCTTGAGAAATGGGTAGTTACCCTTTTGTGATTATCACTGATATTTTTGGAATTTTCCAATGATCACTGGTATTTTCGGAATTTTCCAATGACGCCCTCCCTACCCTCTTTGGGTTGTGGTTTCGTTTCTTCCCTTAAATACCCACTCTCCCAGCTACTCGGGGTCAAACTCCTCCCCTGCGTGGGATATGAGTCTCGGCTCCAGAGCTCTGGTTCCTGTCAATAAGCCTCGTGTGACTGCAGCCAGGACGGTCTCTTGTGAGTTCCTGGGGGGTCGTGTTATCCTGAGACTTGAGTGAGAGTCTCCCCACTCTGGGGGTCTTTCAATAGCCATTCAGTGAAGTGGCTGTGTGTTTTATCTGCCAACATCTCTCTCTTGGCCAGGTCAACCATGGTAAACATGAAGCACTAAGTAATATCCAACAGCCAAGCATAAATCTTCCCATTACCCGATATATTGCCTGCATTTAACTTAGGCTGTTTGATTCATAGACGTTAAAATAGAAAGTTCTGAAATCCAGCATAACACATATATAAAAAATGAATTGTAAAATGTCAATCAAAATAGATCCTGCCACCTTCACAGAATATATGGACATGGAATATAAATGAACATGAAATCAATGAAAAAAGCAATAACCAGAATTGTATCTTTAGACCTGAATTCATTTGTACCTCATATGAGCTGTTAAAATTTAAAAAAAACATTGTCAATATTCCAAGCAATAATAATGGATGAAGAACAGCTATAAAAATAATGAGAAAATAGGTTTAAATGTTTCTGGTAAAACAAACTTAAAAATGAATATGCCATATCAAACCTCCTCTAAAGTTATCTTTAAAAGTATAACGTGTATAAGTCAGAGATGTCTGTAGATGAACAAGGATCTCTCTTAATCCACTCCCGTGGGCATCTTATTTTTATCATATTGTTATCTATTACACACATATGCATACACACACACACACACACACACACAAACACACCATTTACAACTATGTCATTTGAACATCACTTTTAAAGTAAAGGGTATACAGGGTGATAAATTTTGAATATATATGGAGACCCAAAAATGTGAGCTTATTTCCATCTTGTCTGAAGGCCAGAGAGTTTCAGCTGGCTCAGAGTTGTTGCCCTTCCACCCTGATCAAAAGTCGTAGAGTTGGAACTTACTCCTGTTCCTCAAAATTATTGTCTTTTTCTACCTCAAACAAAAAGCCCACATAGAGGGTTCTGCTCTCTCAAGGTTATTGTCAACAGGTGTGGCCAATAGCCAGACCTTGTATTTCAGGAATAGAGAAGTAGATGATGTGTATCTACCCCAAAACAAAAGTCTAAGGATCCACTAAGTTCCTGCTCCCTTAGAGAAATAACAATGGATTCCATCCGGGGAGTGGTTTTGCCTACAGAATGTTTTGGTCTAGGGTATGAGTGTTACTTGTATTATTCTAACAACAGGATGTTTAACTAAGACTGTAGTAGCCCACAGTCTTCATCTGTCATGTTCATGCCCTTGTATCATATTAATGAAGTTTTTTTTTATCTTACTCCTCCTAGGCAAAACTCCTTTTGGGGTTGGGGTATTTTAATCAAATGGAAATTAAATGTAGGTGATTTCAGTACTGACTGGAATTCCCTCCCAGTACTATCCTATCTATGTTTTTAGTTTTATTATTTTCATTCGCATCTTTGTACCCTTTACTAACTTTTCTTTTTATTTTTGTTCATTTAATTTTTTTTAAAAAAGAAAACAAACTATCTTTTTTCGTTATACATATCAATCTCAGTTCCCACTCCCTCCCCTCCTCCTACTCCCTCCACATATCCCACCCCCACCCCCGTTCACTCTTCTGAGGAGGCAAATCACATTGCTTTGGGGAAGGTCCAAGGCCCTCCCTACTATATCTAGGCTGAACAAAGTATCCATCCAAATTCTAATCCCCATGCCCCTACCCTGGTAAGTGGTATTTTTGTCAAACCTTCATTAGAGAAACTTCTATTTGCAACAGATGGTGATTAACACAGGGACCCACAACTGGTCCCGGTACAGTGAATAAGAGATTGCAGAATGATCACCCCTATATGGGTCAAATAAATCACACACCTTTCTCCCAAGGCTCAGACATCACTGCGCATAGGGGACAAATGATTGTAAGACTCAAAGGTAAGATTATAAAACTAAAAGAAAATTGCATATTCTGTAAACAATAGAACAGCTTGCACGCATGAAATAACAATAGACAGCATGCACAAACATATGCAAGCTCAGTCCAAACCAACTCTAAGCATGGAAAAGGGAGATGAGAACAAAGCCACACCTCTAGCTAAAGAGCTGTTGGTAATTGATACCTGATTCATTATTTCCTCATTTGTACATTCTTAGAACCAAAGAGACAGTTAGTATGATTTCAACAGTGTTGATCTGTGATGATATGGCATTGCACTAGATTATTACTTCCTGTGTTCTGGTTTTCTGGCTACTCTACACTTTCTGCAATGACCAATTACCAGTTTTGCAATTAGGAGAAAAAATAAGACCACTTTAAACCCAGTTTCTAAACAAGCAGACACAAAAAACTGAGGACTAATTCAGGTAGACTTCCTTAAAATGTGTCACATTCTCTCAGATACGACTCGCTGAAGAAGCAAAATTCAGTGCAGGAAGCAGCAGAGCTTCTGCTAAGCTCATATCACTTCCTTAGTTTTATTTGACATGTTTTTCCTTTTGCTATGTCACTGAACAGATTTAGATAAATAATTAAAAATAGTCATTTTCAATGCATAGGTTGTTGAATTTGGAAAATGAAACCTTTAAAAATTGTTTTACTTTCTTTTTCTTTTTATTTGTTTTTGTTATTAATTATTATTATAATTTGCTTTTTTTTTGACGGGGTTTCTCTTTCCTGAAACTCACTCTGTAGACCAGGATTGGCTCAAACTCACAGAGATCTGCCTGCCTTTGCCTCCTAAGTGCTGGTATTAAAGGTGTGTGCCTCTATATAAAAACTGTTTTATATAGAGTCAAGCCAATGACTTAATCCTAGAATGAAGGTTACCCAATCACCAAAGTAATAATGATCAATAATGATGAGTAGGTAGAAGTTCAGAATTTCAAAGCATCTTAAGTATGGTTCTCCCATAGCAAAGCTGAAATAAGGACTTAGGTGCAGGTTGTTTATCTGAGAGGTGGCAACAAAATCACCTCAAAGAAAAGGGCAGAACAAGAGGTAAGAAAGAAGCCAAGCAGCTACAGGATCACAATGATGTGGGGAGATTTCAGGCTCCATGTGAAATACTTCTTGGAATTTTCTCTTTTGGTTATTGATTTTTATTGAGCTCTACATTTTTCTCTACTTCCCTCCCTGCCTCTCCCCTCTCCCCTTCAGCCCTTCCCACAAGGTCCCCATGCTCTCAATCTACTCAGGAGATCTTGTCTTTTTCTACTTCTCATGTTGCTTAGATCTAGGTGAGTCTCTCTTAGTGTTCTCATTGCTGTCCAAGTTCTGTGAGATTGTGATTTGTAGGCTGGTTTCTTTGCTTTATGTTTAAAAAACACTTGTGAGTGAGTACATGTGATAATTGTCCTTCTGTGTCTGGGGTGCCTCACTCAAAATAATGTTTTCTAGCTCCAACCATCTTCCTACAAAATTCAAGATGTCGTAATTCTTTTCTGCTGTGTGTAAATGTACCACATTTTCCTTATCCATTCTTTAGTTGAGCAGCATTTAGGTTGTTTCCAGGTTCTGGCTATGACAAACAAAGCTGCTATGAACATAGTTGAGCACATGTCCTTATGGCACGATTGAGCATCCTTTGGGTATATACCCAAAAGTGGCATTGCTGGGTCTTGAGGAAGGTTGTTTCCTAATTTTCTGAGAAATCACCACACTGACATCCATAGGGGTTGTACCAGCTTGCATTCCCACCAGCAATGCAGAAGTGTTCCCTTTTCCCCACATCCTCTCCAGCATAAGTTGTCATCAGTGTTTTTGATCTTGGCCATTCTTACAGGTGTAAGATGGAATCTCAGAGTTGTTTTGATTTGCATTTCTCTGATGACTAAGGATGTTGAACATTTCCTTAAGTGTCTTTCACCCATTTTACATTCTTCTGTTGAGAGTTCTCTGTTTAGGTCTGTACTCCATTTTTTTAATTGGATTATGTGTTCTTTTAATGACAAATTTCTTGAATTCTTTGTATATTTTGGAGTTCAGACCTCTGTCTGATGTGGGGTTAGTGAAGATCTTTTCCCATTCTGTAGGCTGTTGTTTTGTCTTGTTGACCATGTCCTTTGCTTTACAGAAGCTTTTCAGTTTCAGGAGGTCCCATTTATTAATTAATTTCTCTCAGTGTCTGTGCTGCTGGGGTTATATTTAGGGAGTGGTCTCCTTGCCAAAGTGTTCAATTGTATTTCTCACATTCTCTTCTATAAGGTTCAGTGTAGCTGGCTTTATGTTGAGTGTTGAGGTCTTTGATCCATTTGGACTTGAGTTTTGTGCATGGTGATAGATATGGATCTATTTTCATTCTTCTACATGTTGATATCCAGTTATGCTAGCACCATTTGTTAAATATGATTTCTTTTTTCATTTGATATGTTTTTGCTTCTTTGTCAAAAATCAGGTGTTCGAAGGTGTGTGTATTAATATCCAGGTCTTCTATTCAGTTCCATTGGTCCTCCTATCTGTTCTTCTGCCAATACCAGGCTGTTTTCAGTACTGTATCTCTGTAGTAGAGTTTGAAGTCAGGGATTGTCATGCCTCCAGTTCTCTTATTGTACAGGATTGTTTTGGCTCTCCTGGGATTTTTGCTTTTCCTTATGAAGTTGAGTACCATTCTTTTGAGGTCTGTGAAAGGAGGAACATTCTTCTTCTTGGAAGAATTACTTTCCTGGACTTCTTGGCTAACTGTATGTCTTCAGTCAAGACTTTTGAGACTTTGAAGAGAAAAACAGTAAAACTTTGAAATAGGATGCTACAGAGGTATTTAGGGACCATGTAACACAGTTGCTGCTAAAATCACAGATAGACTGGAGGAATTTGACATGCTCCTCCCCAAAATGTCTACAAGTGGGAAATAAATGGAGGAAAAATAGATGACAAAAATGTTTTTTAATGTTATATTGGGACAGAGGAAACTTACCAGAGTGTTTCTGATTTAAACTGTTTACATTTGTTAGTGAGTGATAAATGGAAGCTCATAGGTCAAGACCATGGTACTTGTATTAATATACTTTTAATATATGTATTGGGAAAACTTTATGGACAAATTAAAGGTACAGTGCATTACATATTGGGGAGGCAAATCAAAACCCTATTCTAAGATGTATTTGAAAATCCTCTGATGGCCATAATTATTTGTTTTATAATTGCTTAATTTGTCAAGCATCCAAATAGTTCTATACCACTGGACACATACCAAGAACTGTTTCTGGAGTGTTCTAATTTCAGTGCTTCTTGACCAATAAAACTCAAAGTAATCATGAACCCACAGATCTTTGCTCTATAATGGAACTCAATACCCAACACAGTCAGGTCATTTTGGTCAAGTCCAGAGGAAGTTACATGGCATATTCCACTCGCCACACTGCTGCCTTCAAATAAGTGTTCAGAGACTTAGAGAGACCTAACACGTGTACTGCAGCAAATTGTGTGTGTTTTTAGTCCCTCCATAGTGATTTCTCAGCCCGTTGCCCATGTCTCCACAGTAGCACTTAATGGAGTCTACAGTAACGAATCTTGTTACTTTATCCAAGTCCCCAGAAACTGAAAGGTTTCTCAGTAACACTGACTCGTCCATCTATGAAGAAAGCTCAGTTTCTTGCTAATACAGTGGGTAGTGAATACCAGCCTTCTGGATGAGTATGCAAAGCATCCTTGACTCAGGTCAAGCAAACCAACAGTGACACAACACAAGCCGTCTTAACCCTGCCATGACCAAGTGGGATATCTTGGCTAAGTCAACATCTTCTCCTCATTCTTATTTTTTTTTCATCTTTACAGATGAAAGAGATTGAGAAGATGATCCCTGGAATGCCTTCAAGTTCATATAGTTAATGATCTATGTGCCACAGCTGCTGGCTCATCAAAATGCTCCAACAGAATCCTGTCCCCAGTTCCCTATCTATCTTCCCAAATACCTTCCAATGTCTTATGGCTAATAGTGTATTTGTAGGTAAGTGTGTAGATAGGATAAAAGGAAAATTACACTTTTAAACCAGGGAGCTAATGAAGTTCATAACTGTTTTTCTCTTGAAATTTAAATAGCAAGTATCTTTGTTTCATCTGTTGTCTCTTTTTGAGTTCTGTGTCCATTGATAATCTTCGCTCTGGAAAGCTAAAGATCTATTGTCAGCCTGACCATAACTAAGTCTGACTTGTGAGAATTAATCCATCCTATTTTTACTACTCTAACTTCTTCACAAGAAATTCGTCAGAAATTGCAAATTTGCACTCACTTAACAACTAACTTTAAGCGAATGTGCTTCTAAAATTGGGAAGCAAGTGAGAGACTTCTTAATGAGCTAAGGGACAAAGCCTCTGTAAACACAGTAAGTTCACCAGTCACACAGACCTCAAGAGTAAGAAAACTTGAAATAAAATCTTTATTACTGTTTTAGTCACCAGTATTAAAAAAGAGAGAGAGAGAGAGAGACAGAAATTGAGGAAGGAAAGGAAAACAGAAACCATGAGGATTATGTTCAAATCAAAGCAATAAATTAAAACCAAATGTAATGAATGTAAATATTATAGGAAGCAATAGAAACTTTTAACACAAAGCAAACATAATTTAAAATAACATCCATTTAATGAGGTAACTTTTTTCCACTTTAGGGGAATCTAAAATGTTAATAGCAGAAGAATACTGTAACAGTTATGCCTTAATGCAGATTGATTAATTTCAAATCAGAACTTAGTCTTCTAGGGAACCCACAGGATGTGATGACAGCTGTAAGCATGGCAATATCCCAGTGTTGTAGCTTAAGAAAAAAATAACATAAGCATGTGCTCATCCTATCCCAAGGGTGAAAGGGCAATGGACATAAGCAGGCAATGGGTTCTAGGAAGAAAGGATCAGAAAAAAATGTTAAAACACCATGGTGAATACCAGAGAAATTGACATATGTCTGAGAGTATGTTTGCATTTTAAAAATGACCATGCAAAAAGATGAAGTTATCTCTAGGGAACAAAGATAATCAGAACAAAAGGGCTAATCCCGCAGAGTATCTTGCTATTCTTTTGTAGTTATGTAACATTTTTGAAATGACAAAATTTTAGAGATGAAAACCAGACTTGGTTTTCCAGAGAGAGGACTGAACAGCAAGTTAGTGTGGCTATAAAGGGGCAATTGTAGGGAGGGTGCTTGTGCAGCAGAATTGATATTTTGACTATAACAGTAGATACACAAAATTTTACCAGCAATAAAATTGCATAGAATATAATTCACATACACATGATGAAATAGGTTATACATAAACACTATCACACACACATACACATGCACACATACAATCCACACAGAAGTGCATACAAGGTGTGAAATCAAAGTAATCTCATTGAATTTGGTCAATTTTGGTTTCTTTATTTGCTATTACGTAATGCAGTACCCATACAAGGTGTCCCGAGGCGAAGAAACTAAGTAAAGAGCAAATGTAATTTCTCTATACTATTGATTGTGAATGCATATGTATCTACAATAATATCAAAATAAAGAAAAGAGTCAAAGACTAAACATTCCCTAAGCAAGAAGAAAATTTAACTGAAAAATGAATCTAAGAAAAGCCACCAACCTCCTTGGCAGTTAGGAAAATGCATTTTCAAGTCACAGTTCAATTCTATCACACAAACTGACTAAAATTTACAGTACTTGACAAGGCTGGATGTTGCTAAGAATAGAACAATCTTGAGATTTAATTTCAGGGCTTCTACATGCTGTCTATTCCGTAGCATATCTGTGTATACTGGCTTCTTAATTAAGCAAGCATACTCTGCATTGTGATGGTATAGTACTGAGAAAAGCAAAATTGAGTAAAATGACTTTGGGGAAAAAACGGAATTTTAAAAACCAAACCAGAAGCTAAAAATTAGGAAAAGAAAGCCAAAGAACCAAAAGATATGTATACTTGTGTTTTACTATACATCATTCATTTAGCAATAGTTGTCAGAGATTTAACTTCAAAAATTTAATAAAAATATAATTATATCATTTCCTTCTTTGCTTTTCTCCCTCCAATCACTCCCATGTACCTACCCTTGCTCTCCTTCAAATTCATGGCCACTTTTTTGTTTTATATATACATATATGTGTGTGTGTTATATGTTATATGTACGTATAATATATACATATATGTGATATTAACACACATATAAAATAATCTGATAAATATAAAAATATAAATATGCAACCTGCTCAGTCCATTTAGTATTACTTGTACACATACCACTGGGTATTGGGAAACCACTTAAGGGGTTTATGATTGAGAAAGACCTTTTTTCCCCCACTCACGGTAGTTCATAATTATCTCTAGTTTTTTGTCTATGGGTGGGAACAAACGAAATTTCTCCCTCTACGCTAGATTGTCTAGTGGTGTCCTTGCTCAGGTCTTGTTTAGGCAGCAGCATCATGGAGGAATTATAGGGGAAGCTTTCCAGTCATTTCTAGAAGGAACAATCCCACAGAAGATTTTCTGATCCTCTGGCTTTTACACTTTTTCTGGCCCCTCTTCATTCACATTTCCTGAGCCTTATGTACAGTGGTTGTTGTAGATGTGTCAATTTGTCTTGAAGAACCCAGGATTAGTTTTTCTCTGCATTTTACCTGTTGTACTTTTCTACAATGAACATATTTTTCACTAGAAATTCCATTCTAAGCATTAAAAAATGGTTGTGTGTTTGTGTACATCTAAGAGTATTTACAACTTCTTACTGTGATTTGGCAGACATCAGGAAATAAGTCTATTTGCCTTATCATTCAATCCATAAATAAAATGGAATAAAACAATACTATACATATATATGTATATATTCACATATCTAGTATATATGGTCACATGGGCGACTCTTGTAAATAACTGCAACAGCATTTGATTAATATCAAGTTCTAAAGCAACATTCTCATTTAAGTGCAATAATGCATTGCCTATGACTAGCTAGCTAGCTGGAAGTTTTTCTTCAGTCTCTGATGGATTCTTTGTCCATTAAGCTATGCTCCCAGGGAGGCTGAAGAGGTTTCAGAAAGCAAGTAGTGGTGATAATCCATCTCTAACAATCCCATGCCAAAATGACAGGCCTGCTACCTTTCAGCTCATTCGGTTTCAGAGTCAATCACTGCTACCGCTGACTTACCTGGACCTTTTGAAAGCCAGACTTCATTTCTTTTGACAGTCAGGGTCAGCAACATGATGCTATATGGAATTAGTTATAGGAAATGGATCTGCTGCTCTCTCCAAGCCCTTATATGATGGAATGGAAATCTCTCTGTGAGGGAGTGATGTTGGTTAGATAGGCATAGGAAGAAAAGAGGCAAACTACATGTTGGCTATAGGGCGGATGTATTCCAATCATATCATGCAACATGGCCAACAAACTCTATCACCAATGCTCTTTTCTTCGTTACTAAGCTTCCAAAATTGCCTAGTCCCATGACATACCTGACATTATAGCACATCAGAAAAAAATGTATAAGGAAAATTCTCAACCATTTCTGAAATTCTCCACCTTTTCTCTGCCTTATTTATAATTCTCTCTTCTATTTAAATTTATCTATAAAATCAACTGTCTAAACTTGCAGAGAGATAGCCTTCTCCCTGGAAAAGCCCACACTCACATTTGGGTAAGTCCTTCTCTCTGTAGCTTAAGAAACTTCAACTTTGGGGCTGAGGATATAACTCTATTTTTAGATTGTTTGACCTCCATGAACAACGCCTGAGTTTAACTTTCAGCACTACATAAGCTTGGCATGTTGGCACATGCTTATAATTCCAGCACTGGGCAAAAGGGATCAGAAGTTCAAGATGGCCTTCAACTTCAAAGTGAGACATATGTTACCCAGGATACATAAGAACCTATCTCAAAAAAAAAAGCCAAAAAAGAAAAATAATAGGGGGGACATGGAGAGAAAAAAGGGAAATAGTGGGGAATTGGGGAGGAAAAGCTCTACAGGTGAAATGTCTACTTGAGAATGCAGGGGAAGTAATGACTTCAAATGTCAATAAAGTGAATACAGATGGAGGAGGAATGGGGAGAGGAAGGGAAGACAAGAGGAGTAGGCTTGAGGTCTAGACAGACCTCCAACTCTATTTCTTGATCATAGAAGTGATTCCACCTATACTTGCTTCATAATCGCTTAATATGTAAATACACCACACAATTAAATTTAACATCAAAATGATTTAAACATGAAAAACAAAATGGGTCAAAACATGGCAACGATCTTATTTTTGTTTTCAATAAACAATTGCAGACTCAATTTAACAGGCAGCAACACAGCATTAAGTATATAAAATAAAATCATTGACAGCTAAAAGCATCGAACCACTACGTGTTTCTAAATTCAATCTTTTCTCACGTCGGTCTCCAAGCTGAGGAAATACCGAACACAAAGGAAAATAATTAGCTCCCCATAAACATGACAATTGTTAAATCAGCATGTATGGGGAACAAACGAGCATACATCATTTTACCCTTTCTCTAGGTGATCTATCATGTCAGCCTCAGTCTTTTTGTTTCTCCCCTTCCGGATGATTATTCATGATCTTAACCGGACTTTCTGGCATCTTGGCAAGCACTTCATAAACAGTTGTGACTGAGTATGTTTTATCTCATGAAATTTGTGCTTCAGATTTGCCCTTACAGTAAATTTAAATGAAAGAAGATATTATAACACAAGAAAAAATGATAATAAAATACAACAAAGACATTTTCTTTTACAGTCTGTCATTTTTCCCATTTTTACACTATGCTCTGATGATTAGAGGAACACAATGGAATAAAAAATATTAGGAAAATAAAACTGAAAGCTGTAGTTTTATGATCAATCAGAGTCATTGAAAAAATGAAAAAGAACAATCAACCTCTCCATTGTTTGGGCCACCTATTACTATAGTCTTAAGAGATTTTTAGAGTCTGGTTGTTGTCATAAGTGGTTTCTGTGGGAATACATACACCTTAAATTACTCAATTGCATTTTAGCCTTTGAAATTAAATTTGGTAGCCAAGGCTGATCATTGTATTCTGGTGAATATAATTTCTCCCTCCTACTCCCTGCTTTAATCCACAATTTATATCTGCATATAATTCTTCTTGCAATAATTATTTGTTCATTAAATCTGTGTACCTCTAGACTTGAGATTCAAGTATTTGTTATCTCTGCATGAAAACATAATTCTGTAGGGGTAAGACCTGTATCACATGGAGTCTCATAGTCAAGCAGTGCCTCCCAAGATTTCTGACTTCATCCTAGATATCTACCTTGAAGAAAGACTCCTTTCTAAGAAGCAAAGCATTTTCCAAAGCCTTTGTGAACTAGATGGGCTTTGCTGGGGATTACAAAAGGCAAGGACATGGGCATACAAGAGGCAAAGTAGCTTGTTTCCTACCATGTAAGTAAACCTCACTGGAAATCTCTTTTGCAGACTTGCTTTTCCACTCCCTTTACCTTTATCTTTCCAGTCTCCACCAAAGCATACTCTTTCTTGGTTCTCGTCTCCATTACTTTTATTTAATTAACCAAAGCAATGTGTTTGTATCTGATTTTCCAATTTTTCTTTGTCACATCCACATTTACCATTAGTTTCAAGTACAAAAGGCCAATCAACTGAGGATTAAATGCATGCACCTGTTCCTGTACGTGTGCGTGTGTGTGCATGTGTGTGCGTGAGAGAGAGAGAGAGAGAGAGAGAGAGAGAGAGAGAGAGAGAGAGAGAGAGAGATATGTTTCTAAAATGCAGAGTAATTAGCAGACTCATCCCCAGAAAGAGGAGAGGAGGTGAGGAAAAGAATTCAAAACAGTAACTGTTTTGGAATATGTTGGTTGCAATGATCTGAAACTTTTTTCTGCATTTGTAACACTCATTGACAAGGATGCTGCTTACAATTGGTAAGTTCACCTCCTATGGTGGGGGGCTCCAGCTTGCTGCCAAACTTCTATCCAAATTGATAGCCATCTTCCAGTGGATAAAATCTTAAAATTGAGGAATCATGCTCTTCTTTTTAAAGATATTTCTTACAACTTTTTAAGCTGTCATTTCACAAAATCCGCAGTTTCTGTTCTGATATATAAAGCAAATTCAAAATAAACACGCAAAAATGTACAAATAAAAAAAGAGTAACCCCTTCCCAGCTTCATTCTCAGTGAATGAAACTGGCAGCCTGTTCATCTCTTCACAAACCTGAGGGAGCTCAGATGTAAGAATAGATACACCTGTGTGTGTCACTTTCTGATGGTGGGAATCATTATAAAAATAAAGTTGCATCATTCAACTTGGGCTTTTAATCACCATCTGCTTTTTAGATACCTATATGATAATCCACAGCATCAATACTCTGCAATTAAATAAGTCATTTTTTAATTCAAATCATTTCCATGTTGTTTTTTCTTCTTTCTTCTCTTGGCTATTCTTCAGCTCTTATCATTGTACATATATCCTCTTTTGTGTGTATAAGCTACAGTGTAAGATTAAAATACATATACATTCTGACAATAACAATATTTCCAAATGAATTCTCCAGAGCTTTTAGGAATCATACTGCCCCAGCAACATTGTGAAATGGCCCATTTCCCTGCATTCCCATTAGCCCTATGGTAATTGCTCTTTCAAATTTTACTTACACATCTTTATTGCTCATTAGGAAGTCTTTATCCTTTGACAGTCATATAGATTGCAAATATTCATTTGTAGTTTAGCATGTCTTATCAACTTTATACTATAATACATTTGAAAAAGTACATATGATGAAATATGTTGACTCATTCCATACCTCTTGAGGTTACAGAATCCCCTAAATTTTCTCTAAGCTTACCTTGTATTATGTCCAATATTACTGGATCTGTATGCCATGTACTATAATTACACTATAATTACAGAACTGTTGCACCACACGCAACTCTTGATCAAGGCATTCTTTTTTTTGCCAATTTTGGATTTTGGTTCATGTTTAAGGAACATTACCAGTTCAACATGACAGAAAGTTTGTCTTTTAAACATTTAATAATTTGGTCTTACACTCAAGTCCCCATTCCATCTTATATTCATTGTGTGTTCACAGCAGGAAAACAGTGAACATTCTTTACTACCAATATAGGTATTTGCCCCAACAATTGTAAAATTGCTAATTTATCTAAAAATAACTGCCTTAATTTTACTGATAATCAATCACATTACTATTTCTCCTATAATTCTTTTCAACTGAAATACTAATTATTTCTTAATTTTACAACTTAATTATAACTATTCCAAGATTACTTTTTCACAAATTTTTAGCTTTGTAATAATTAGTCAAAAAGGATTTTGATCCCTAACCCTTTACTCTGTCTTTCTATTCTCCCTCATTTCATTAAATTTTACCCATTTTCCCAATTGGTCAAGCCAATAATGAAGATAATAGCCACTTTTTATCTTTCCTAAACAAATACAACAAATCCATCACCAGTAATTTCCCTCTATCTTGGCTCCATGGCTAACAGACTCTCCCAGCCTCACCCTATGATCTTAAACCACTCCACACTAAGTGTTGAGCCTCAGCTAGCCAGCTGTTCTTTGACCTTCTGTCATAGCTGCTCTTCTATTGCTATAAGATGCTATGACCATGGTACAAGGCTAGTTCTGGCACCCTCTCCTCTGCTGCCTGAATACCTAGCTGGGGACATGCCCGTGGACACCTGGGATCCCCAGGGCCAAGTATCTTGCCAACCCTTAAATGATTCTCTAAATGTAGATATCTTATTCCCTTCTCCAATGTCCACCTTTCTTCCATCTTCACCCTGCCACTCCCCCAAGCTCTCCCCAGTCCTTCTCCCTTTTCCTTCCCCCTCTCCCCTTCCCCTGCTCCCCTACCTCCCACCTCTATCCCCACCCCTGGCTAAGTGCTATTTCATCCGATGGATGGAGATAGAGACAGAGACCCACATTCACATCAGAGATGACTTACCGGTGCTATTTCTTTGCTTGTGTCTCCTCCTCTGCCCCTCTCTCTGTGTCTCTCTGTCTCTCTCCTGTGTGGGTTATGTTATGTGTGCCTGAATGTCTGTCTCTGTGGGGAGGATGTGGGTGTATGTATATTTGTGTCTATCTGTTTGTTTCTCTTTATGTATCACTGTAGGGGTATGGGTGTGGTGTGTTTTTCTCTGTCTCTGTCTCTGCCAACACACATGTGCATGCATATCTGCCTGTCTCTGTGGGGAGGGTGTGTATGTATGTGTGTGTGTCTGGCTGACTGGCTGTATCTGTGGGGAAATGGGTATGTCACTAGCTCTTTTTTTTCTGTATGTATGTTTGTCTCTCTCTCTCTGTCTCTCTCTCTCCCTCTGTGTGTGTGTGTGTGTGTGTGTGTGTGTGTGTGTGTGTGTGTGTATCTGTCTGTTTCTGTCTCTAAGGAGATGTGGGTGTGTTTGTGTCTCTCTCCATCTGTCTCTGTTTCTCTGTCTCTCTGTCTTCTTATGTGTGTATGTGTATGAGTGTGTGTGCACCACACTCCTATATGACTACATTCACCCTTACCAGCTATGCCCCTTCACACTCTGTGTCCTGGGAGTGTTCAAGCTGCTACAGGAGCTGTTGCTATGACAAGTCTCAGCAGTTTGCTGTTGTTCTGTGTGAGAGTGAGCCCTCGGGTACACCTTCCTTCTGAAACCTCTCCCTCAAGCTGCAAATGCCATTTGACTCATTTTCCATTACAATCATCAGAGGACCTTTAACAATTCTAAGGGAGTTATTGCTTTCTTTCACATCTTTTCTCAAATATCTGATTGCAATTCAGCTCTCCAGAGAAAATCCAAGAGGCCTCTTTAGTAGCTGTAATGAGAAAGGGTAAATTCTCTCCTAGATATTGTTTTAAAGCTGAAGGAGACCTCGGGGACATTCAGATTCCATCCACACATTTTGTACATAAAAAAAAATAAAAAATCTCATGTGCCTAGAACAGGACCTGGCAAGCTTGGTAGTCACCCAGATAATTTGTTTTATGAACAAAAGTAGTTCAAGGAATGGAGGAAATTTTAATATCTCTCTCTTTCTCTCTCTCACACACACACACGTCTGTAACAGACTAAACACTGTAATTCTTTATTACAGAATTCATCAGCTTATAAAAATAAATGGTCATTTATTCAAACAATATAAAGATACATATATACTTAAACATTTTCTAGAAACTTGTCAGTTTTGTAACAATGTTGGCAAAAGCTAAAAGTTGTCTTAGGAAATGTAGTCTTTCTTCTTTGAATTTGTCTAAGACAACTTCCACTAAGTATTCATATCCCATTTATTGCTAAATGTGTATTTCATATTTTCATAATCTATTACTTTTAATTATAAAAAAGAATAAAATCTTGAAGTATGATTGATTTTTAATTAGTCAATATTGTAAATAAATTTTGCATAAAATCATGTTTATAATGGGTACATTTTTATGTATGTATCTGTGTCAGTGTGTGGATATGTGTGCATAAGTATGTGTGACAATGTGTTGATGTGTGAACCTAGCTATGTGCGTCAGTGTGTGGATATGAGCACATAGGTATGGATGCCCACGTAGGCTAAAAGATAGCATCAGTTGCCCCAGTGCTTGAACTGAGTTTACAGACAGTTATGAGTATGAACCACTTGATGTGAATTCTGAAAACCAAACTCAGATCGTCTGGAAGAGCAGAGTGATCTTAAACCCCAAGCCATCTCTCCAACCCATCAGTCATATTTTTTTACAATAACATATATCTTATAATTTGATCTAAGATGTTGAAGGCATAGAAGAAGTCATCTTCATCCAAGGGCTGATCTTCCCCCTTTTAACCTATATGTTTGAGAAATCTTTTGCCTTTAAAAGAATTTTAAAAATGTGGAAAGATGAGATGTACAGACAATCTAGAGTCAGAGTCTTAGGAAGACTTTTATGGTTTACTTGATTGTATTTTGATTATGTTTGTGTGTGCATGTGTATGTGGGTATGTGTATAGTGAGTACAGGTAGTATCCAGAAGAGAGTGTCAGATCTCCTGTAGCTGGCATTAAAGGCATTTGTGGATTTACAGTGGGTGACAGGATCCAAACTTGGGTATTCTGGTGAAACAGCATGTCTTTAACTGGTGTGGGAGAACAATTCTATATTTGTCAATTATGTTTTAAATAAACACTGGTTGGTCGGTGGCCAGGCAGGAAGTATAGGCAGGAAAACCAGACAGGAAGTAGAGGTGGGGCAATGAGAACAGGAGAATTTTGGGAAGAAGGAAGCCCATTCCTTGCAGTCCTGCTCAGACCACAGAAGAAGCAGGATGTGACCTGCCCCGCCGAAAAAGGTACCGAGCCATGTGGCTAACATAGATAAGAATAATGGGTTAATGTAAGTTATAAGAGCTAATACGAAGCCTGAGCTAATGGGCCAATCAGTTTTATAACCTAATATAGACCTCTCTGTGTGTTTTCTCTGGGACTAAATGGCTGGGGGACTGGGAAGGACAGAAACCCCAACAAGAAGGCCCTCATGTTCCAGAATGGCACACACATGGACAACTGCATCCACATAAAGCCTGAAAGAGCTTGGGAAGTAATTCTGGGCAGAAAAGAATAGAGTAAAGATGGCTTCTTGGTAGCAGCAATTTCTCGAGTCTGCTCTGCTTGCTAGAGGCAAGCACTATCATCTAAGAGAGGCTTCCTGACTCAGCTTTAGCTGCAAAACCCTGCAGCTCTTTAAGAGGTCCTGCCACAAAACACTTAAATGGTGTCGATGAAAAGCTGACCATATGCTTTTCAGTTTTCAGTCATAGAAGGAAAAAAGCTGCGCCATTTTAAAATGCCGGCTTTCTGGGCCATCCTGCCAGTGCAAACTCTGACTCTTTCAGGCAAGTGGTCCGACTATGGAGCATTTGAGTGTGGTTTGTGAATAGAATGCTGCAGCTTACTTGCTGGCAGGGACCTTGAAATGCCATAGGGTTGTGGCAATAAACATGGCTCCAGTTGGTACCTCAGCTGAGAGGGTGAAATCTCAGAAAGCTAAGAAATGGGTTGGATCCAGTCGTCAAAGCCATGGCTTTAATCCTACCCATATTGCTTGGTAAATTAAAGACTCATGTGGTCAGAAAAAGAGAGATATACAGTAAAGAGAGATTCAAAGATGAAGAAAACCTCTAAATGTTTTAAGGTGTGTTAAAAATATATGCAAGCTTGAAAAAATGGTTAAAGTTCTTAAAATAAAAAAGAAAGAGAGTAGTTGGGTGTGGTGGTGCACACCTTTAATCCCAACACTTGGGAGACAGAGGTAGACTGACCTCTGTGACTTCAACGTGTGGTAGCACACACCTTTAATCCCAGCACTGGGGAGGCAGAGACAGGCTGATCTCTATGAGTTCAAGGATACCCTGGTTTACAGAGGGAGTTTCAGGACAAAGATACACAGAGAACCTGTCTCAAAAAGCCAAAAGTTAAAAGTAAAAATAAAAGAAATAGAGGTTAAAATAAAGCCGCATAAAAATGGAAAACACACAGAGAATCTGGATACTATATGTTATTATGTCCTCTTTGAATTGTTTGAATGCTGAGGAAGGAGCAAGAGCTGCTAAAAGATATTTGCTTATAAATGCTGCTAAACTAATCCAAGATAGGTATTTTGAAAATACCTTGATTTCAAAATTGAAGTCAAAGGGTATGTTACTTTGGAGAAGAGATTTTGCTTTTGTTTCCACAGGAAATAAGAGGCTGTGGATTCATTCTGAGTTAAGAAAAATCAGGTTTGATCAAGGAAGACTACCTGAGAAATCTCCGGTAGGAACAGATGGCCCAGATGTCTGAGATCTACATCCAGAACAGATTCAAGACTGCTATCTGAGATGATCAAGAGTCACAGGATACTCCAGTCAGAACTTTATCATAATTCTAAGTTTTCTTTAGGTCCCCATAAGATTGTCAGCACCACCAACCAATAGGAAGTAGTCTGGAATACTATACCCACATTACCAGAAAATGGACTATGACTATTTTCCTTTGTTTAAAAAAAAAGCAGGGGAAGTGGTGAGGGAGAACAATTCTATACCTGTCAATTATGTTTTAAATAAACGCTGATTGGTCGGTGGCCAGGCAGGAAGTATAGGCGGGAAAACCAGACAGGATGTAGAGGTAGGGCAATGAGAACAGGAGAATTCTGGGAAGAAGGAAGCCCATTCCTCACAGTCCTGCTCAGACCATGGAAGAAGCAGGATGTGACCTGCCCCGCCGAAAAAGGTACTGAGCCATGTGGCTAACATAGATAAGAATAATGGGTTAATGTAAGTTATAAGAGCTAATACAAAGCCTGAGCTAATGGACCAATCAGTTTTATAGACCTCTCTCTGTGATTTTCTCTGGGACCAAATGGCTGTGGGAACTGGGCAGGACAGAAACCCCCCAACTAGCAGGCCCTAATGTTGCATTTAACCACTGAGCAATCACTCCAGTTCCAAGTTCTAGGGATTTTTAAGACTTCATAAACAATATAAAAGCACTCATCCTTGAGATCTCTTCCAAGTTTTGTTAGAAGTGCTGTGTTTTAAGGAAGAAGGTGCTTTGAATGCAATTCAGTTGCCACTTAATTGTTTATAATTAGAAATCCCCACGGAAGCTGTTTGTATGACAATCAAAAAGGTCATCAAGTACTTTTTTTTACCAAAATTTGACTGCCACTAAAAATATCTATGGCATTTTCTAGAAAATAGGCATATTTAAAGCTCATGCAAAAAACAAACAAACAAACAAACAAAAAACACCTACCTCAGCAGAATCTCTTGTATGATATGCAGAAATCAGCATTTATCAGACTTTTGTGCCTGAAACCTGAAGATAGACCTGGCCTAACTGACTTCTTTTTTGAGAAATAGCAACAATCACACTGTTCTTCTCTTGGGAACTAAGTGTCTATTGTTATTCTGGAGTGTAAACTATATTCTACAATAGAAAAAGCCATTGTACCTCACTTCCCCATCTTCTTGAGAAAGAACCACTAGAAATAAATGGACCGGTTTCCCTCAACATTTTGGGAACATTCTAACAGCTACTATCATTTTCTTTAGGGGTCAAATCAGTTCAAAGGTAATAATCACAACTGTTCATCAACAGGAGGGGACATAATCATATATTAATAAGTACTCCCTATATTTCCCTAGGAAAATGGTAATCCAAGATGAAAAAACAAGGATTTGAGCCAAAGGTAAGATGGGAATGTCTTAGCCTTTCTCTTAAAGAAACAGAATCTAAAGGGATTTTTAACCCAAGCAGTCACCTGAGTTTTATGACATAGCAGGCTTCCTTTGTCAATATACAATTAGAAATCAGGCAAAAATGGACCTTTCTGCTGTACAATAGTGGTGAAAGTGTACATTTCTCAAAGATTAGTCTTCTCCTAAGATAAGTCACATATCTAAATCACTCTGTTTATGGTAGTCTGCAGGGTAATCTTTTTATCTTGACCCAAAATAGTAAAATATCCTTTAAAATGAAATTATGAAATTTTCAGGAAATTGAATGCAACTGGAAAACATTGTTAAGCAAAATAAGACAGACTCAGAAAGACAACTAATTAATGTTTTATCTCATATGTGCAACCTGGATTTAAGAGTAGGGGGGGTGTTTTTAAATATGTATGTTATTAAGCCAAGAAACTAGAAATGGGATCATGACAGGAGAAGAAAGAAAAGCAGAAAATGCCAAGAGCAATAGAACACATGCATTAAAGAAGCAGAAATGGTGACTAACAAGAAGAAAAAATCAGATGGAGATGAAGAAAGCATTTATGGGGGTGGAGGGAGGGCAATGACTGAGAAAAAGTATATAAAAACATATATAAAGATACTCATTACTTTGTACACTAATCTCAAAGACTAACTTCTAAAACTGAGAAAGAATGTGCTTTGGCTATTACTATTACTGATTTGGGACTGATAAACTAACCCTAGTATCTCTCTCTCTGGCTGTGACTTCTCAGAGACAGCCACTTGCAAAGGCTAGAATCAGAGCACATACATCCATAACCTGATTCCAGACAGATGATGAATTGAAATAACATAATCACATACATGGTGCAATGAGGCTAGTTCAGAATAGGAATAAATTTCAGCCATAATAAAAAGTGATGAGACTTTGTAAAACAAGCTACCTTGTAGTGTCAATTACACTTCCTTAGCAGTGCTTTCAAAATTCCAATAAATTGTAAAGGGAGAGTATTTATCTTTCATATTTGTCCAGCCACAGGGCCCATTTTCATCTTGAAAGGATTACTGATTTGATTACAAAAATATTGTGCTTGTTTTTATCTAGGACCAAAGGCTCTTGTACCTGACACAAATGCCTGATGAGTAAAATAACTACTGCATTTTAAAGGGCTCCCAATTCAAGGCACCCATATATTCACTGGGTCTATTAAGCTAGAACTAAGGCATCATGTTGTTTTTACTAAACCCCATACAGCTAAACTGACAGTGAGAACAGGCTGTGCAATTTTTCTTTAAGTGCAACATTCCAAGCACATACACAAATCAGTTGAATAAGACAGTCACATTGCTTCATAGCTGCAATATCCTCAGACTGCGAATTGTCCTTTGATTGCTTCTAGACAAAGAAGAAAAGCTGGATTCACATGGATCTCAATAGTAAATGCTGGCTACGAGGGAATTAAATAAAAGAATAGCTGTTGTCTTTGTTAGTGTCACTCAGATATTTAGGAGATCCCACACGGAGTTGGGCCACAAAGACTTAGGGTTTGTCTGATTGATTAATGCATTTAATTAGTTCCCCAGCAAGGGCATGATTCCTCACAGTAGAAATGTCCTTAAAAAGCTAGTTCCTCTGTCTCTATCTCCATTCATCGGATGAAATTTCTCCCACCTCTATCCCCGCCCCTGGCTTCCAACTTATGCTTGATGATCCTGTTTGCTTCCAATTTCCAGGAGGTTCTGTGTATGCTTTCCTTGGGTTCACCTAGGTATTCAGCTTCTCTGGGCTTGCGAGCTAAGTGCTTGGTGACCTTTATTTTATAGCTAGGG
>PVIU01016517.1:0-44783 GCA_004026605.1 Ondatra zibethicus | reverse complement strand
CTCCCTTATCTCCCCTTCCTCCATCTCAACCATCCCACTCCCCCAAGCTCTCCCCAAACATTCCCTTCTCCCTTCTCTCTCCCCCTCTCCTCTTCCCCTACCCCACCCTCACCCCCATGCTCCCAACTTTTGCCAGGCACAACCACTTTGGAAATCAGTGTGGCAGTTTCTCAGGAAATTGGGAGTCAACCTACCTCAAGATCCAGCAATACCACTCTTGGGAATGGACCCAAGAGATGCCCAATCATACTACAAAAGCATTTGTGCAACTATGTTCATAGCAGCATTATTTGTAATAGCCAGAACCTGGAAACAACCTAGATGCCCCTCAATGGAAGAATGGATAAAGAAAGTGTGGCACATATACACGTTAGAGTACTACTCAGCGGAAAAAAAAAAAAAACAAAAAACAATGACATCTTGATTTTTTCATGCAAATGAATGGAAATAGAAAACACTATCCTAAGTGAGATAACCCCAACCCAAAAAGATGAATAAGGTATCTACTCACTCATTAGTGGATTCTAGCCATAAACAAAGGACATTGAACCTATAGTTCGCGATCCTAGAGAAGCTAAATAATAAGGTGAACCCAGAGAACCATTTTAAAATCAAATTATCAACCTATTTGTCAAACAAAGCAAAACAATAAACACAATATATGAGTCTATATAATTCTGCCATACACCACACACACACACACACACACACACACACACACACACACACACACACACACACACACAATTAAGTAATAGCAATTCTGTTTGTGCAATTACCTTCATTGCTAAGAATGGTGATGATTAATGAAAGCTCATCATGCGAACTAAATTAACTGAAAGACAGTTGCATTCAAAGTTGATCTAAGAAAAATGGAGTCAGTGTGAGGTACAGAATTTTTGTCGGATAATTCTGGTTAGAGATTTCCTGCTTTTCTGGGAAGAACATTAAGAAGTAGTCTCTTAGTTGTCTTGATTTGTATTTCTCTGATGGCTAAGGATGTTGAGCATTTCCTAAGGTGTCTTTCAATCATTTGAGATTTGTATGTTTGGAGTTCTTTGTTTAGTTCTGTACCCCATTTTTATTGTATTATTTGTTTTTGTGATTTCAAGTTTCTTAAGTTCTTTGTATATTTTGGAGATCAGTCCTCTCTCTGAAATTCCATCTTACACCTGTCATAATGGCCAAGATCAAAAACACTGATGACAGTTTATGTTGGAGAGGATGTGGAGAAAGGGGAGCACTCCTCCATTGCTGATGAGAATGCAAACTTATACAGCTGCTTTGGAAATCAGTATGGCAATTTCTCAGAAAATTAGGCAACAAAATACCTCAAGACCCAGCAATACTACTATTCAGCATATAACAAAGGGAAGCTCAATCATACCACAAGGATATTTGCTCAACTATGTTCATAGCAGCATTATTTGTAATAACCAGAACCTGAAAAGACCCTAGATGTCACTCAACCAAAGAATGGATAACGAAAACATGGTATGCTTACACAAAGGAGTACTACTCAGCAGTAAAAAATAATGCCACTTTAAAATTTTTAGGCAAATGGATGGATCTAAAAAAATCTATTGAGTAAGGTAACCCAGACCCATAAAGACAAATATAATATATACTCACTCATAAGTGGCTTTTAAACATAAAGCAAAGAAAAACCAGCCTTAAATCCACAATACCAGAGAATCTAGACATCAAAGAGGACCTTAGAGAGATATAAACTAATCTAAATAAGAAGGAGAAAAAGACAAGATCTCCTGAGTAAATTGGGAGTGTGGGAGCCCTGGGAGAGAGTAGAAAGGAACAGGGGAGAAAGGGAGAGGAGCAGATAAAAATGTATAGTACAATAAAAACAATTTTATGCACTCATATATACCTGAACAAGCTGTGAAAAAAAGTTTCATATCTTCTGAAACTACAATTTTGGATTATTTTAAGTAGCTAAAAAGTCAACATAATGTTGGGCTTAGTGAAAAATTTTTAATAAATATTTTTAATTATTGAGAAAATAAAATGATAAAAATCAATAGAAATCCAAGATTTGGAGATTCCTAAAATGAAAATGGTAGATATCAAGACAAATATGATAATTATTTTCCCAAAATAATTTCATGAGGAAGAGACAGAAAGGAAAAAAAGTAAGTAAATTTGGTTCATTGGGGAGATATCAAATTCATTTTTAAATTATGAAATAGGTATTTTATATAACTATAATATCACAGAATTAATATTTAATAAATAATAGTAAATGAGACATGGTGGCAAAGAAATGAAAAATTTCTGAACACAGAGAATTTAGATACCAAATATGAAAAGGAGCATAATGTGGCCTAAATTGTGGATAGTTTGTGTAATATATGTTGCATAAAGTTGTAAAAATTGTAATGACTAGAAAGCATCTGATATCTTCTATTTTATGATTCAAAAAATCCATAAAGCAGCAATTGGTTTAATACAAAAAAACTTAACTTGTATTTCCTATTAAAAACTACATATTATTCAATTTATCTGGAAAGGAGGCATTCTGAAGGCTATCTCTTCTAGATTTTAGAGAAAATAGGAAACTTCTATTTCATACTGTGGGAATTGGCCATACAGATTTTTTATTAGCTGAAAGTGTAAAAGAATATTTAGATCATAATCCTTATAAGATTTAAAATAGTTAAATATAGAAACTCAAGGTCAGTTTGTAATTGTCTATGGCACACTGCATTTTCTTCACATGCTAAATCTTTTTCTGTTATAAGAAGTATCAGATGGACAATTGAGCAAATCTAATACCTTAAGCTTCATATTTTATGACATTCTAAAACTAGAAATTGGCTACAGAACTGAATGCAGATGGAATGTGAAAATCATTCTGCTCTAAACTTATGACTCATAGCATATTGAACTTGCATTACAGAGGAAATGTGATCCAATTTTGCTGTTGTTAATTTTCTCAGCTTATGACTATTTTATTTTCTGTTCCATTTTATATTCTTAATTGGACTGCAATATAATATTTTTCCATATGAATTTCACCCATTTGTTTGATTAGTCACCAGACCTTTGACTTTGCATTTTCCCAAACCTTTGTTGTTTAACCCTTTCTGCCACTGGTACTTTGCCACTATCCTCCCATTTGAAGTATGTTCTATCCTTTCTCACAATTTAAGGATTCCTGCTCTCAGAAGTTTTTTCTAGTTTCCTAGGTCATTATATGGTATTCCAGGGTAAACACACACACACACACACACACACACACACACACACACACACACGAAGACTTGAGTTGAAGTGACACTAGGATATGCATGACAAGAAAACATGAATTATTTGTCTTTCTGAAATGGGTTGCCTCAAACTGCATACTTTTTTTATTGTTTTATCTGTTCACCTGGAAACTTAATTTTTCCTTACAGTTGAACTAAATTGCATTGTGTATATTTATCATATTTTCTTTACACATTCAACAGCTAATGGATAGCTCAGTTGATTCTATTTGCACACTATTCTTAATAGGGTGTGAACAAACATGAATGAGCAAATATCTCTGTAGAAGAGTATAGAATCCTTTGAGAATATACCTCAGATTTTTATAGGTGGATCATAAGGTAGTTCTAATTTGGTGTTTTGAGAAGACTCCAGACTAATCCCAATGTTGTACTGATTTGCAGTGCTACCCACACAGGAAAAGGGTAATTTCCCCATATCCATGCCAACATTTGTAGTTATTTTTTAGATTCTTGATGATAGTCATTTTGACACTAGTGAGATACAATATTAGGGTAGTTTTAATCCTCATTTCCTGATAGCCAAGAATATTGAACACTTTTTAAAGTGTTTATTAACTGCTTGTTCTTCTTCTTTTGAGATTTCTGTTTAATACCATTGAATATTTAAAATTGGATTTTGTTTTCTTGATGTTTAAGCTTTTGAGTTCCTTCTATCTTCTAGTCATTAATTCTCTATCATAAATATTTCTAGAAAAACTTTTCTTCCATTATGTGGGATATCTCTGTATTCAATTGACAGTTTTGTCGTTGTGTTGTTATTGTGCAGAAGCTGTTTAGTTTCATGAGTTGTTTTGTATTATTTCCTATACTACTAGAATCCTATATAAACTGTTCTGAGAATTGCCTATAAGTTGAAGTGCATTCCCCATTTCTGCCTCTAGAAATTTCAGAATATCAAGTCTTACACTGAAATCCTTAATCCATTTGGTTGAGTTTATGGAACATGAAAGATTAGGACCAAGTTCCATTATTCACCATGTTGACACTTAGTTTTCCTGGCTCTATTTGTTGAAGATACTTTCTTTTCTCCAGTGTGTGTGTTTCTTCATCCACTGACATGATCATGTTATTTCTGTATTTTGGTATATTTATATGATGACTCTTATTTACATAGTTATGTTTGTTAAAACAAATCTGCATTGTTTCCATTATGAACATGTCAACTTGGTCATGATTAATGATCCTTTTGATTTGGTCTTAAATTAAATTTGTATTTTATTGCTAATTACTACATGTATGTTATTTATGAGAATAGGTGTTTAATTTTATGTTCTTGTTTCACTCTCTCTCCCTTCATACCCTCTCTCTCATTTTGGGTTATCTTAGACTGATTTTGGTATAAGGATAATACTAGCTTTGTAGAAAGTTTAAGAACACTTTTCTTTTGCTACCTTATTAAATAATATAATTAGTATTGGATGAAGCTGTTATTTGAAGGTATAGTAGAAATCAGCAATGAATCTATCATGTCCTGAAATTTTTTTTTTGGTTGGGAGATATTTTATTACTACTTTAATCTCTTTGATACTTATACATGTGATAAAATAATTATTTCATATTGACTTAATTTTAATAGATTTTATACATCAGGAAATTCATCCATTCCTTAAATTTCACTATTCAGTGTAATGTTGGTTTAACATCTTTATGATTCTGAATTCTGTTTGTGTCATAGTAATGCCTATATTTTTATCTCTCATTTTATTAACTTTAGTCTTATCTCCCTTTCTTTTAATTAATTTGCCTATGGTTTGTCAATTTTGTTTATCTATTTGAAGAAACAGAGCTTTGCTTCCATTGATTCATTGTGTTTATATTCATTTCTATTTCTTTAATTAATTTTGCTTTGACTTTTGGTTATTTATTCACATCTGTTTATTTTTTTTTTGAGTTTTGGCTTGTACATGGTTTTACAAAACTCCCAGGAGTATCATGAAATTGTTCATGTGAACAAAAAAATCATAAAAATTTTCATTTGAGTTCTCTCAATTTTTATACAGGCACACCATGCTATAAACTTCCTTCTTAGAACCACCATCCTTGTGTCCTATAGATTATCATGTTGTATTTTAGCCTTCATTAAACTCTAGGAATTTTTTAAAGACTTCCTTCTTGATTTCTTTAGTGACCATAATCAATAGTGTGATACTTAGTCTTCCTGAGTTTATGTAATTTCAGTATTTTAATTTTATCTATCCTTAATTAGTTCTCTGATAATTTATATAGTGTATTTTGATCATAGTCACCCTCCTTCCATAACTCCTTTCAGATTGGCCAAATTTTGTGTTCCATTGTGTTTTTCTTTGTTTATTTTTTCAAATTTATAAATGGCAGTTCATAATATCCACATACTCTTGGATACATAGTCTTCTGAAGGAGTTAGGTTCTTCCTCTTTCCACACCTCTTAATTGACAATACTTTCTCATCTAGAGGTGGAACTTCATGCCCACATGTCCTCTCGATACCAGTATTATGTCTAGGTCAAACATGTACAAGGCTTGTGTATACTGTCACACAACTTCTGTAAATTTGTACATATAACTGCCATGATGAGTCCAGAAAACACTGTTTCTTTATCTACTGTCTCTGAAATTTATATCCTCTCTACCATACCTACCACAATGGTCTCCAAGTCTTGGAAGGAAGAGGTATGATAGAGATATTCCATTTAGGATATCTAAAGCATTCAATACTCTTATTTTCTGAACTTTGACCAGTTTTTTTTTTTTTATCTCTGTATCAATTGTCATCTACTGCACAAAGAAGCTTCTCTGTAGAGGAATGAGAGATGTCATAATCTTTGGGAATAACAGTAAGAATGTAGGTGTCCATTTAATATTATTCTCATTTAGCAACATAATGATAGTAGTTTTTCTTTCAGGGCCTATGACATGTTTAGACAAAAGTTTTGGTTCCAGTAATAGTGTTAGGTATGGGTATTAACTTGTGGGCCAAGACTGAAATTCAGTCAGAAAGATTTTAGTTATGTCTGTATGTTCGTGTTGTTCATTCCACGATTGGACCAGTGGACATGCCCTGTTATGAAAGTTGTTATTATAGCTCACAGGGTTCATGGAAGAATAAGACTGTTGATTACTTTTCTTCTGTAATAGTGCATATTGCACCTTTCAGTGCTACAAAAGCTGGATAAGTAGGGGTAAAGCTTCTATAGTGGAATATTATCTGTGTTTTAATAAAGAAAGTTTGCCTCAAGGTCAGTGAAAAGCAGCTACATTAATCAGTTACTCTAGTTGCACAAGCATTTAATCCCAGCAAATAGCATAGTTAACCATACAGGTCAGGTGGTGGTGGTACATGCCTCTAATCCTAGCACTAGACAGGAAGATAAGGTGGGATGAGACAAGAACTCACTCTTCATCAGGCTGAAGATTTCATTGAAGTAAGAGCACTCTAGTGGCTTGGTTGCTTTGCTTCTCTGATCTTCAGGTTTATGCCAATAACTCTCTCTGGGTTTTCATTATTCATGCTACAAGATTCCATCTGGATTTTTCCATTTTCTATGACTCAAGAATGTGATGTTGTCAGCAATAGAATCTTAATATCGAGTTCTGGGAGATAACCAAGAATATTGACAATTATTTGTAATGTTTGGGATATTACTGGAAAACAATTCTGAAAGAGGTAATCCATTTTTAGCACTGAGCTTTTTATTTGTTGGCCTCTTCTATACAGAAATCATTTTTGTGCATTTATGGGGTGACTCTATTTTTACTCTTTCAATATGTGTATATACATATACTTTAGGAAACATCTAGAGTAATTGGTTTCCATTTGTTTTGGTTTGGGGGGGCATGCACATGCGCTTGTGTGTTTTGTTTTTTTGAGACAGAGTTTTGATGTGGAGTTCCCCTCTGTATGTTGTGAATATGTTTTATTATGATTGGTTAATAAAAAAAACTGCTTTGACCTGTGACAGGGCAGAATAGAGCTAGGAGGTAAAACTAAACTGAATGCAGGGAGAAAAAAGGAACAGTCAGGCAGACACAAAGAAGAAAGATATTGGAACCTTACAGGTAAACCGCACCCTTGTGGTGGATACATAGAATACTAGAAATGGGTTAATTTAAAATGTAAGGGCTAGCTAGAAATACACCTGAGCCATTGGCCAAACAGTGTTGTGATTGATACTCTGTGTGATTATTTGGATCTGGGCAGATGGGAAACCAACTCACAATTTGCTTTTATGGGTTTCTCTGTGTAACAGTCCTGGGTGGCCTAAAACTAACTTTGTAGACCAGGCTAGCCTCAAACTTACTTAGACCCACTTGCCTCTGCCTTCCATGTGCTGGGATTAAAGGTGTATGCCACCACCTCCTGGCTCATGTTTTCTTTTCCTTTTCCTTTTCTTTTGTTCTTAAAAGGTCTTTATTGCTACTTTTCCTCCACACACTATTTTATTGTTGTTATTTAGCTTTATGTCATGTGGGCAGTTAGTATGCAGAATTTACTTCAGTGTTCTTATATTTGTTGAGCCTTACCTTTGTGTCCTCATTAGGATACGTAATTAATTTTTCTGAAAGTTCCATGGAATCCTGAAAAAAAATGTTTATTCTCTAGTGTTTTGGTAGAGTATTCTGTTAATGACTCTTATACCTATTTGATTTGTGGTATAACTTAACTTTAGCAATCTAACTTCAATTATTTCTATTTATTTACTTTTTGTTGTTTAGTTGATCTTTCAATTGTTGAAAGTGGTATGATATTGTCAGACATAATCTATTTGTTGGATTATCTATGTGGCTTTTCATCTATTAGTGTTGTTTTATGAATTGGAGTGCATCTATGCTTGGTGTACTGATGTTTAGAATTATAATATCCTTTTAATGGCTTGTCTTCCTAATCAGTATGAAGTGACATTTAATTTTTCTTCTGAATAATTTTTGAAGTTTGTCTTTTCTTATTTTGACATAGCTATACCATCTTGTTTCCTTTTTCATTCTGGTTCATAAGACTTTCCATTGAATTTTTTATTTGACTAATTGATATCTTCATTTTCAGCTTTGAGATTTTCTTTTTGTTTTCTAGTGTTTCTCTTATTGAACTCTCTTTCATATTCTGAATTGTCTTTGTCATTTCATTCAACTATTTTGTTTGTGTTTTCTTTTACTTTGATCCATTTATATTTGTTTTCTCTAAGTTCATCATGATGTATACTCAGGAACTCTTATAGTATATTTATCTTTGTAACTATCCTTTAGAAATATACAACTTGGATATCATTTGAATTATTTTTTTGAGTGTTAATTTACATGGAACAGAGCATATGAAGAGTGACATTGTCTTGGTTTTATATAGTTTGCTTTATAGCTGAGACCTGGGCATCTGGATTTAGGCTGTTGATTGTGACTTGTGATATAAATTTAGCTCAGTCAATCTCAGTCCACATAGCTCTACAGAGCAGTACAGTGAGAGAGGTTTCAGATGAGTCAGGAGAACTTCTAGAGATGGGAGTGTTAGTGGATGTCCTGAGCCTTTTAGCCAGCTGGTAATGTAGAGCAGAACAATGGGAACAATTTTACGGGTGCCCATCCTTTACCATTTTGACCAAGCTGAGCAACAAGAATTGTCTTTGAGGCTGTGCTTGCAAATTTCTAAATCAATGGGGAAGGCATGTTGTTTTAGTTTCTTAATTATCTGGCTATATTCAGTAGAGCCATCGGGGAGGTTCATAGGGGAACCTAGGAGTGAAGCCAGTGTATTTTGTGTTTTTTACCTACAGTCAATGTGTAGGAAAATTACCGGGAAGCACATTTTTATTGCTTTTTCTGTGGGGGTCCACAAATATGAGTCTATTCCACCTTGACTAAATATCAGAGACTTTAAACTATCAGAGAGTTTAAACACATTCTTACTCCCTCAATGTTTCTGACAACAGATGTGGCTACAAACAAGAGATTCTGATCTAGGATATAGATAATTAGTATTTTGAGTATAGAGGTAGATCTGTTTCAACTTGACTAAAGGTTGGAGAATTCAAGTCTATCATGTTAAAAAAGTCTTTTGCCTTCCTCTCCCATTTTGGAATGAAGTATATAAGCAAGTGGAAAATAAACATAGGCAAATTCAATATTCACTGAATTTTCTTCCTGGTGTTGTTCTGTGTTTCTATTTACTAATTCTAATCCTCATGCCACTACTATGGAATGTGCAAATTTCATCAAGGCTGGGCCCTGACAGATGTTGCCCCAATGTGTGGTTTATGACATTTTTCTGCTTACCTGTTTAATGAGCATTAAACATTAAAATTATAAATAAAGTAGTTAAGTAGGTTTTCATAAAATATATCTATATTACTATATCCTATTATGTGATTCAAAGCAAATTTAAACAAGGATGAATAGATTCAGAATTACAAAATTGGAAGAATCCTTAGGGATCACTGGGTCTAGTTTTCTATCAGCCATAGGAAACTCTTCCTATTATATATTTTCATATGATAATTCAATTTAGTTGGAAATCTATCAAGGACAATAAAATAGTCTCAGGTAAGCACTTCCCATAGGTGTTTCACAGTTCGCAACCTGTAGCTGGATGCTTTTTTCAGTCCTACCCAGGCCCACTGGTTTCTCTCCTGCCTGTCAGTCCCCATAGCTGCTTATAAAATAACCATTCAGAGGCGTAATATCAATTATAATTGCTTTACTGATTGCTCAGGCTTATTACTGGCTAGCTCTTACATATAAATTAACCCATTTCTAATAGTCAAATGCCACGTGGCTTTGTTCTCTAGTACATATTGTGCTCTGGTGACTCAATGAGATCTCCCTCAACCTTGCCCTTCTTCATCTGTATCTCTGGTTGGATTTCCTGCCTAGCTATATTGTGCCCTGCCATAGGCCAAAGCAGCTTTATTCGTCAACCAAAAAAAGCAACACATATTCACAACATTCAGAAGGACATCTCACATCAACAAGCTATAGTTTTCATAGTATGATTATAGGAGCTAGAGATTCAATAGACAGGAAGCATTGTCACAGTAATACCAGATCTCTACTTGAGTTCAAATCTCATACTTGACTTATTTTTGCTAATATTTTAAAACTTCTTCCCTTTGCATTCCGATATGAAACTTATGCACTCTTTATCACAAAACACCCACACACCAAATTTTATCATAAAATTCACATCATTTCTTCTACAATTCATTCTTTCACACAGTTTACAAACATGGTTATGCTTTATTAAGCCTTCAAGTTAAATTTTTCCTGTTAATTTTTTTGCTTCAACACTTAAAAGTGAACAGGTATAAGGCATTATGGTAATTTCTTCATGCACTCCAGTTTTTAAGTTGTTAACTTCAATAAAGTGCTGCCTTACCTAGTGGTAGTTCTCATAAGAACAACTTTGTTCATGAACTTGATCTGCTGTATAGCACTTGGCACCACTCTTTAGGAACAAGATCTTCTAAAGAATTACAGGATATATAGGGTTAAGGATAGTAACTTTAAATTTCACTTAGATACATTTCAAAAATGGTGATAGAAAATTAATTTCAAGATACACTGCTATGTTTTAGGACTGAGGGACAAAATGATATACATAAACCCTGTATCATAGAGAATAAGTCAGCAGGGATTTTAGAAACATGTGTTCTTGTTTTGGAAGTCCATTGAACTGTCAAATTCTTCATAAAATAGCCCAGCACCCAAGCACAGAGCAGAACCTCTTTATCTTTGCTGTCACTGCAGCACTACTATCAAGTGTGATATTATGACACAAGATGATAGAACATAAACCATAAAAATTATAAACTGCAGTTTTGATCTAATTTGTTACTGGATGGGGACACTAATAGAAAGAATAAAGACATATAAGTATGGCTACTTAAACCCAATAATACTGAGTAATGGCAGCATAAGGTAGATAAGTAAAATATAATGAAACACATCGTGCAAAAATAATAGCATTCGGATAATATGCCGGAAACACTTTTTATCTTAGTGTTTTTTTCAAGGGTAATTCATAAGCAAGCTAAAGTGATTTTCTGAAGGATATAACATAGAAAAGTTATATCTATGAATATAACATACATAGGTTTGGCCAAAGTCATGCTTTTATTTTCTTCATTCAGTGTTATATCTTACAGGTCTTGAATGTCTAAAATCTCAGTGATTTTATTTCCTATAGAACTGTTAATAATATAATATCCACAGGACTGACTTTTCAGCAATATGTTCAAATGTGCTCACTGAAAGAATAAAGACCATCTTTCTGTATATACAGATATAGGCACATAATAAAACAGCTATATGATTTATACTTACACAAAATCATACACAAGGCATGGGAACTTAATGAACTTTCTCATACCAGATCACCCCATGTTCATCATGAAACACTTGCCAATACTCTACTTAGACACACCTAAAAGGGCTCTAATCTATCCTGTGAGAAGTATAAACCACAACCACTGACATTTCAGACTAGAGAGGAGAGATCTTAATTATTTTGTAAATATTTTACAATGTGATGAACAAATTGTTTTATAAAAATGTACTAACTGATGCTTAAATTAATATTAAAACTTAATAAATAAAATGTGCCTACAGCTACAAAAGAAAAACAAAATTGAACAACTGTTCCATTTTGAGAATTTTTAATAATATTTTTATTGAAATTTTCTTTTATTTTACATACAAACCCCAGTTTCTCCTTCACCCTCCCTTCCTACTTCTCAGCCCCATCCACTCCTTAAAGGGGGTAAGGCTTCCTTTGGGTATTCAACAATGTCTTAGCATAACAAGTTGAGGCAGGACTAAGGCCCTCCCCACTGTATCAAAGCTGAACAAGTTATTCCCCAATAGGGAATGGGCTCCAAAAGGCCAGTTCATGCATTCAGAATAAGTCCTCATTCCACTACCAGGGGCTCCCCAAAAGATCAAGCCACATAACTGTCACCCACTTTCAGAAGGTCTAGTTAGGTACCATGCAGGGACTAGGGAAATTCCCATGAATTCATAAGAATGACCCCAGTTAAGTCTCCTAGCAATAGTGGAGAGGGTACCTGAATGGACCTTCCCTTATAATCAGATTAGTCACTACCCTAATTGTCATCATAGAACCTGCATCCAGTAACTGATGGAAGCAGATGCAGTGAACCACAGGCAAGCACTAGGCTGAGCTCATGGAGGTGAGTTGAAGAGAGAAAGGAGGGATCACATGAGCAAGGGAAGGGGTCAACAACATGATTGGGAAAAACAAAGAAAGCCAACCTGAACCAGAAGGTGTTCACAGACTCCGGACTGACAGCTGGAGAAGTTCTACTAATATTATGCTATATTAATCAAGATAATAAGTTAATAATGTAAGGATACATGATTGATTGAAAAGAATAGGAAATTTAGAAATAATTTTAGTATCTATCAATATGTTTTTATTATTAAATTTACTTATTTATTTATTTATTTTACACCCCTACCAGTTTCCTCTCCCTCCCATTCTCCCATTCCTATCCTTCATGTACCCCCAATCCATTCCTCCTTTTTCTGTTCAGAAAGCATCAGGCATCCCATGGGTGTCAACAAAGCATGACATATCAAGTTGAGGTAGGACTAAGATCCTCACCTTGTATTAAGGTTGGGAAAGGCAACCCAGTATGAGGAATAGGTTCCTGGAAGGCAGCCAAAGTGTTAAGGAAAGGACATGCTTCTACCACTAGGATTCTCACAAGTAGATCAAACTACACAACTGTCATATATGCATACATAGAAGGCCTAGGTTGGTCATATGAAGGGCCCCTAGGTGTCAGCCTAGAGTCTATGAGCTCCTATGAGTCAAGCTTCCTTGTTTCTGTGGGTTACCTTGTGATGACCTTGAGCCCCTGGCTCTTAAAATCCTTCAGCCCTCTTTTGAACTGGATTCTAGAACTTGGACAAGTGCTTCTCTGTGGATCTCTGCATCTGCTTCCATTAGTTACTGGATGAAGGCTCTCTGTTGGCAATTTTCTGTCAGATGTCAGGTTGGAGAAGATATTTTAGCATTCTGTGGGCTGCTCTTTTGTCTTATTGACAATGTCCTTTGCCTTACAGAAGCTTTTCAGTTTCATGAGGTCCTACTTATTAATTATTGATCTCAGTGTCTGCATTACTAGTGTTCTATTCAGGAAGTTTTCTCCTGTGCCAATGTATTCAATACTCTTTCCCACTTTTTTTTCTACCAGGTTCAGTGTAACTTGATTTATGTTGAGGTTTTTGATCCACTTATACATGAGTTTTTTACAGGGTGAGAGATATGAGTCTTTTTGCATTGTTCTACATGTTGACATCCAGTTATTCTAGAACCATTTGTTAAACATGCTCCTTTTTTCCATTTTATAATTTTGGATTCTTTGTCATAAGTCATTTGTCCATGGGTGTTTGGATTTACATTAGGTTCTTAAATTTTATTTAATTTTTTCTGTCTATTTTTGTTAATACCATGCTGTTTTTATTACTATTGCTCTATAGTAGAGGTCCAAATCAGGGATACCTCCAGAAGATTTTTTATTGTACATGTTTGTTTTAGCTATCCTGGGTATTTTTATTTTTCCATATGAAATTGAGTATTGTCTTTTCAAGGTCTGTAAGAATTCTGTTGGGATTTTGATGGACATTCTGTTGAATCTGTAGACTGCTTTTGTTAAGTTTGGCATTTTTACTATGTTAACCCTATTGATCCATGATTGTGATAGATCTTTCCATTTTCTGATATCTTCTCCAATTTCTTTCTTCAAAGACTTGATGTTCTATTCATACAGGTCTTTCCCTTGTTTGATTATAATTAACACAAGATATTTTATACTACTTGGGGCTATTGTGAAGGGTGTTGTTTCACTGATTTCTTTCTCAGTCATTTTATCATTTGTGCATAGGGTAACTATTGAATAATTTTTAATTAATCTTGTATCTAGTAACTTCCCTTAAGGTATTTATCAGCTATGGAAGTTTTCTGGTAGAATTTTTGGGGTTGCTTATGTATACTATCATATCATCAGTTAATAATAATACCTTGACTTCTTACTTTCTACTTTGTAACCCCTGATATTCTTTTTATTGTCTTATCAGTCCAGCCAGAATTTCAAGTAATACATTGAATAGATATGGAGAGAGGAATCAGCCTTATTTGTTCATGATTTCAGTGGAATTTCTTTGAGTTTTTCAATTTAATTTAATGGTATTTGTTGGCTTGCTGTATTTTTTTTAATTATGTTTATGTGTGTTCTTTTTATCCCTGATCTCTCCAAGGTCTTTATCATGGAGGGGTTTTGGATTTTGTCAAAAACTTTTTAAGCACCTAATGAGAATATTATGTGGGTTTTTTTTCTTTCAGTATGTTTGTATGGTAGAATACATTGCCCGATTTTCATTTGTAAAGCCATCATAGCATCTCTGGGATAAAGCCCACTTGATCACGGTGATTGATCTTTGAAATATGTTCTTGGGTTTGGTTCGTAAGCATTTTATTGAGAATTTTTACATCAATGCTAATGAGGGAAATTTGTTTGCAACTCTTTTTTTTTGTTGAGTCTTTGTGTGTTTTGGGTATCAGGGTTACTAAGGCCTAATAAAAATAATTTGTCAATATATCTTCTGTTTCTATTGTGTAAAATAATTTGAGGAGTATTGGCATCAGTTCTTTTGTGAAAGTCTTTCAGAATTCTGTGCTGAAATTATCTGGACCTGATTTTTTTTTGTTTGGGAGATTTTAATAGCTGCTTCTGGTTCCTTAGTGAATATAGGTCTATGTCAATTGTTTATGTTGTCTTCACTTAACTTTGGTGTATGGTACCTATCATGAAATCAGACCATTTCTTTTAGATTTTCCAAATTTGTGGAGCACAGGTTTTTGAAGTATGGCCTAATTATTACCGGTATTTCATCAGTATGTGTTGTTATGTCCCCACATTTTTTTCTGATTTTTAAAATTTGGATATTCTCTCTCTGCTTTTAGTTAGTTTGGATAAGGATTTGTCTGTTTTGTTGATTTTCTCAAAGAACCAACACTTTTTTCATTGATTATTTGTAATGATCTCTTTGCTTCTATTTTATTGATGTCATTTCTGAGTTTGAGTACTTCCTGCCATTTATTCCTCTTTGGTAAGTTTGCTTCTTTTTGTTCTAATACTTCTAGGTATGCTGTTATATTGCTAGTGTGAGATTTCTCCAAATTCTTTATGCAAACACTTAGTGTTATGAACTTTCCTTTTAGAATTGCTTTCATTGTTTCCTATAAGTTTAGGTATGTTGTACATTCATTTTTATTGAATTCTAGAAAGTCTTTCATTTCTTTTTTTCTGCCTTGACCCATAGGTAATTCGGTTGAGAGCGGTTCAGTATACATAAGTTTGTAGGCTTTCTGTAGTTTGTGTCATTGGTTAACTCCAAGATTAAGCTATGGTGATTCCGTAAGGTACAGGGAGATGTTCCTTTTTTTTTAAATCTGTTGAGATTTGCTTTGTGATTGAATATGTGCTCAGTTTTAGAGAGGGCTCCATGAGGTACTGAGATGAAGTTATATTGTTTTGTGTTTGGGTGAAATCTTCTGTAAATGTCTGTTATGTCCATTTGGTTCATAACATCTGTTAGTTCCCTTATTATTTTTTTTTTGTTTAGTTTCTGTCTGGAAGATTTGTCCATTGGTGAGAGTGGGGAACTGAAGACTCCCAAGAAATGTGTGGGTTTCGATGTGCGATTTAAGCTTTAGTAATGTTTCTTTTACAAATGTGTTTGCCCTTGTATTTGGGGCATAGGTGTTCAGAATTGAGACTTCATTTTTTTTTGTTTTGAAGAATGTGAGATAGCCTTTTCAATATCTTTTGATTAATTTTAGTTTGAAGTTAATTTTGTTACATATTAGGATAGCTATACCAGCTTGCTTCTTAGGTCATTTGATTGGAAAATCTTTTTCCAACCCTTTACTTTGAGGTAATTTCTGTCTTTGAAGTTGAGTTTTGTTTCTTGGATGCAACAGAAGGATGAATCCTGACTTAATATTCATTCTGTTAGCCTGTGTCTTTTTATTGACAAATTGAATCAATTAATATTAAGAGATATTAATGAGTAGTTATTGTTAATTCCTGTTAGTTTTTGTTGTTATTGTTGTTGTTGTTATGTGTGTGTGTGTCTGTTTCACTTCTTTGGGTTTTGCTTGTGTGAGATTATCTATTGTCTGTGTTTCTGTGGGAACAACAAACTTCTTTGGGTCGGAAATTTCCTTCTAGTACCTTCTGTAGGGATATATTTGTTGATAGGTATTATTTAAATCTTGTTTTGTCATTAAATATCTTGTTTGCTCCATCTATGGTGATTCAAAGCTTTCCAAAGTATAGTAGTCTTGACTGGCATCCATGTAAAGACTGCAGGATGTCTATACAAGCTCTTCTAGCTTTTATGATCTCCATTGAGAAGTTAGGTGTGATTCTGATAGGTCTGCCTTTATATGTTACTTGGTCTAATTCTTTTGCAGCTATTAATAATCTTTCTTCATTCTGTATGATTAGTGTTTGAAAAATGTGTTGTGAAAGGACTTTTTTTGTTCCAGTCTATTTGATGTTTTGTAAGCTTCTTCTACATTCATAGGCATGTCCATTTTTAGGTTGTGAAAGCTTTCTTCTATGATTTTTTGAATATATTTTCTGTGCCTTTGAGCTGGCATTTTTCTTCTTCTTCTATTCCTATTATTCTTTGGTTTGGTCTTTTCATGGTGTCCCAGATATCCTGGATGTTTTGTGTTAGGAATATTTTAGATTTAACACTCTCTTTGACCAGTGAATCTATTTCCTCTGTCATGTATTCAGTGCCTGATATTCTGTCTTCCATCTTTTGTGTTCTGTTGGTGACTGGCATCCATGTAAAGACTGCAGGATGTCTATACAAGCTCTTCTAGCTTTTATGATCTCCATTGAGAAGTTAGGTGTGATTCTGATAGGTCTGCCTTTATATGTTACTTGGTCTAATTCTTTTGCAGCTATAGTTATTATTTGCTTACCCAGATTATTTGCTTACCCAGATTATTTGCTTACCCAGCTATAGTTATTATTTGCTTACCCAGATTTTCCATTTCCAGAATTCCCTACTTTTGTGTTTTCTTATTGATTCTATTTCAATATTGAACCATTTCTTCAACCATTTTCTTCACCCATTTTATTGTTTTTTTTCATTACTTTCTTGGCATTCTTTAGTGAATTTATGGCTTTCTTTCAGTGTTTGGTTTGTTTTATCCTCAATTTCTTTAAGGGAGTTTTTTATTTCCTCTTTAAGGGCATCTATTATCTTCATAAAGTTATTTTAAAAATGATTTCCATATGGTTCCTCTAGGTAGGAATGTTCAATTCTTGATGTTGTAGGAGCACTGCACTCTGGTGTTGCCATATTTCTCTTTCTTTTATTGAATGGGTTCTTACACTAGCATCTGAATTTGATATGATTTGGACATCTGGATTTTGGGATCATTAGAAGTTTAGATGTTGATTCTTGTGTTTGTCATTGTTGGATGGGTGTTTTGTTCCTTTGTTTTTTGTTTTCTCTCTTCTCTTCTGACCTAACTGGCCAAAGGTTCTGGTGACTGACCGTTCTTCAGGTTCAGTAAGGTGTCTCTGCTGATATGTGTGAGGCCTTGGGTGCATAGTTACAGTCTGACCTCATGTAACGCTGCAGTCTTCTTCTGAAGTTTTAGACCAGAATATGAAGCCCAGTGGAGGGTTTGCTTTTCTAATTGATGTGAGATGTATCTGGACCTCTCGAGCCTGCTCTTCTTCTGACTGGCATTGTTGATACCTAGGTCTATGTTGTCTACTATTCTTCTGACTCTTTCAGGTTCACCTGTTCTTCAGACTGCTGTGTGCTATACCTGTGCCTACAGAGTCTTCTGTAATTGAGAGTCAGGATTTGCCCCAGGGAAGATGATGAGGTGTGTGGAGTTGGACAGTGAAGTGGGATTTGAGGGAGCAGAATCCCATGAGTGGCTGCAGTCTAGCTTGCAGGTAGGGCACTCACTTGCATGCCTGTTGGTATGGACTTTTCTTCAGACCTGTGAGGATTATACCTGTGCCTATGGAGTCTGCTAGAGCTGTGGAGCAGGAGTAGTCACATGGAGGATCATGAAACAGGTAGAGTTGTGCAGCAGATGGTATCTTTGGGGGATAGAATCTTGTGGATTTCTGCAGTCCAGATGACAGGCAGGTAACTCACCTGCTAGCAGATTGGTGGGGTCTGTATCAGAGCAGTAGAGTTCCACCAGAGTTCTCAGTATGTTTAAAGGAACAAGCTATTTATAGTGATACTCTAAAAATGCACTCAAATGCAATAATTTTTTTTCTAGAAATATTATTTGTTTCAAGTTGACATCTTCCTAAATGTACCTCTCTCTCTCTCTCTCTCTCTCTCTCTCTCTCTCTCTCTCTCTCTCTCACACACACACACACACACACACACACACACACACACATACATGCATATACACATCATGCATGCAACATAATCACATTTTATGTTATGTTGGACCTCATATTTAATGGTGGTCCGATATGTTTACAAACTTGTTGGTGATGGTATAGTAGTCTCAGTTCGCATCTGCACATTATATAATGCTTATATTATGATGACCTTTTCTAATGATGCATTTCAAGAGATTTCACCTTGTATTAATTCATGTCATGTCTCTGTCTCTACATTTGTAACAGTTTTGTTCCCCCTCTCTCTTTCTCTTATGCTCTTTGTCTCTCTCCCTCTCTGTGTGTGTGAGTGCATGTGTGTTTGTTTTCTGGGATTTTATTAAACTTCAAAAAACATACTAGAATTATAGATACACACATACACACATTCATTCTATTCTGAAGGTTAGTGGGAGGCAGTTTCAGCTAATAGTACTTGTAGCTCTTGGAAAATTGGTAGTTCACTATTCTCAGTTAGAGTGAAAATCATAATACTTTACTGCAGCCAACTAATATAAACTAATATAAACTGAGGAGATCCAACTGAGACAGATGAATGCAGAGGTATGGACATTTGATTAGAAGGCTTAATCTTTTCCACTTGTTTGAGGTTTGTGTGTTGTGAGGATCTTTCAAATATCTTCAAAATTATTAGTTTTCTTTGTATAACATCATTTGCGTAATTTTGTTTGTTATATGGCATTTTGAAAAGTATATGCCACTTCTACATGTTAGGAACCTCAGGAAGTTTTCTTAAGAAGTTGGGAAATATGAATTTAATTGCAAAGAAGATTAGGTTTTTGGTATAGTAACTGTATTCCTTGGGGAGAAAGATCACATTTGTTAGTAGCAGAAGCCCATATTTTCAAAAGCCAGTGTACAGATAGACTTGAAGAAAGGCAGGAGGTCCCAGATTCTGTCAGCAAGACACTGTCTCTGGCATTGGAGCACCCACCTTCAGGAGAAAAGGAGGAAAATGTTGGTGTCTATCAGAACACTTTATAGAGGAACAGATAAAGGGATGGTTTCAGTGTCCAGGCCTTAACAGCAACATGAAGATGAAGATAGTCGTCCTGCAAAGAAGTGGGAAGAAATGAGTCACTTGAACATTAGTTTATGTCTAACATTGGGCATTTAATTGAGGTTTTTGCCAAATTAAGCTTTACTGTATATATTTCGGTTCTGGGTAGCTGGGATAAACAAGCAGCCTGCTGCTACATTTTTCCACTATCCTTATATAGGCTTCCAGCAGAAGGTGTGCCCCAGATTAAAGGTGTAACTTCTTGCCTCAAGATTTAGATTAAATGTGTATGTCTTCCAACCTCAAGATCTGGATCAGAGGTGTGTGTCATTCTGCCTCAAGGTTTGGATCAAAACCTATATCTTCCAGCCTCAAGGTCAGGATCAAAGGCATGTTGATTTTCCAACTCAAGATCCAGATCACAGTAATGCCCTCCATTACTGGATCTTAGTGTATTTCTGATATAGTAAAGTTGACAACCAAGAATAGCCATCACAATGAAGTATACAAATAAAAAACTAATTCATGAAGTCCATTAATGTTTAAAAATGACAAAATTTTAATCTATTAACTAAAATAATTTTGTTAAATATTTTATTTGAACTAAAGATCATGAATAAAATGCCAATACAAACTTTTAAATAAAAGAAAAATTAAAATGGAGTGAAGAGGTGCAGAGTTTGAATGTGGCAAAACTAATGTACCTTAGGCTGTTGGATGTAGGTTTGAGAGTAAATTTAAAAGTAAATTATTTTTTCACGGATTTTGAGGATTCATGGGAATACAAATATATTTACCTATACATACCAAGAAATTAATGACTTGAAATTTCCTCCTGTGCAGTTAATGGTAGTAGGAATACACTATTATAGGTTCCCTGAGCTTATATAATTTCTAACAACTGGGTAAAGAAAAATTTTATATTTACACTGAATCCTCTTGAAGGACCAATTCCTAGTAGATTTCTGAGAAAAGGGAATTTAAAAATTATTAATGTAGTAAGGTGTATGTCATTGGTTCCTGAATGATATCAGGTGTTGAGATCCCCTTAGTCCATTTCTGTTTTCCCAATCAGAGATTTGTTATAATAGATGTCCCACAATTTTTTTATTTAAAGCATCAAAAATGATTAAAATGGTTATGGGAAATTAAATATTTTTGGGTTTCTTTATGGTGTAGGAGGTCCTTCTGTATTTGTGTTGCTTTCATTGGTTGAATAAATAAATTGCCTTGACCTTTTGATAGGGAGGAGCTTAGGTAAGTGTGGAAAAGATAATTGAATTCTGGGAGGAAGAAGGGAAGAAGGCAGTGTGGCAGATGCCATGAAACCTCTGTCTGAGACTGACACTGGTTAGGGTCTTTCCTGGTAAGCCATGACCTCATGGTGAACACAGATTGGAAGAAGTGGGTTAGATCAGGATGTGAGAGTTGACCAAGAAGTGGATAGATATAATGGGCCAGGCAGTAATTTAATTAATGTAATTTCTGTGTGATTATTTTGGGGGTTAAGCTAGCCAGGCAGCCTGGTGGCTGGGACAAAAAGCAGGCCTGCTCCTCATACTACAGATTGGCACCTCAACGTGGTCTACTAACTCCACGTAAAACCTAAGAGGGCTTAAAAAGAAATTCTAGACTAAAAAAAATACAGAGTTTAACACAGCTTCTTGATGTTTGCTGGTGGCTTGCCACAGCTACTTTAAGAGAGATTTTCCTGATTCAGGTGTAGCAGAAAAAAAAAAGCCACAACTGTTTTAAAATGCCGGCTTCCTGCCAGCGCAATCTCTGGCTCTTGTGGGAGACAGAGAATTTGGATGGGGTTTTTGAGTAAAGTGCTATAGCTTACTTGATAGCAATGTGGACTGGTGTGTGCCTGGAACTGTACACAGCTTGGGGCACCAAATGGCTCTGAGGCAGGAGTGGCTCTGCCATGCTGAATTGTGCTGATCTCAGGCAGGAACTATTGTAATTATCATAATAACAGCACAGTTAAGGTTATAGTGGGCAGGAAACAGGTGGTATCATATTACCCCTACATGGCACAACTTAAGTTTTTAAGAAGTGCTTAACATTTTAAGAAGTGCTCCTGGATAGTAAAGAATTACAGCTTCACAATAGGACAGATTCAGACATGAAAGACCTCAAAATGGGTCATAGTGTTAGATAAGTGTACATAGGCTTAAAAGAGAAAAGAAATAAAGAGTATAGAGAGTCATAATATACAGTTAATGCTTTAAAAAAGGGTAAAGTCTTAAAAGAGACAGAGTACAGATAGTTATAGAATAAAAAAATAAAGAAAAATAAACCACATAAAAAAGGAAAATTCAGAGAATATGGATTATGTGTATTAATGTGTTTTCTTTAAATTTTTTGACTGTGAAGGAGCTAAGTACAAAGAGAATTTTCATTGTATGTGTTGCTAAGCTAATCCATCATGTATGTTCTGAAGGTATCATGACTTCCAAATTTGGGTCTAAGGATATGATGCTTTGGAAAAGAGGTTTTTCTTTTGTTTTCACAGAGGATGAGACCCTGTGGATTACTTATAGACCAATATGGTATGATAGACCACACCCTCCTAAAAGGTTACCATAAATACCCTGAAAAAATTACTTTGCCCAACTGATGACTGACATGTACCTAGCATACAGGATACACCACAAACCTGATTAACAGTGCCCCCATACAACACGAAGCAGTTTGGAGAGAAAAAAAAACTGTGCCCATATTCCCAAATATTGTTTATAAATGTTCTTTTACATTTAAAGGGGGAGATGATATAGATATAATTAATTGGTATGAATCTTGGTTTGTTGATATAAATTTAAGGTCAACCTTGTTATATGTATATTTCTGCTCTTGATTAAGGTATTGTGATTGTGTAGTTCATTTAAAAATATAATGTATAATTAGGAAATATAGGTTGTTAATGGATAATCATCAATAATAGTCAAGCTTGTAGTCATGTTAGTTAGATTTTCTAGATATACAGATACATTTCAGTTAGACAGGTATTCTTCATATCTTTCAAAGACTTCAGAATATGGCATTTGAAATGTTTTAATAACTGAGGGCTTTTCATGACAGTGAGACACATCTGCTCCTGGCAGCACCAATCTACTTCAAGAGTAAGATGGCCATTGAAGAGGCTCCTTATGGAGTTGGTTAGACATTTGGGCAAGAAACTGCTCTTGCCTGGACTACTTCACTGGACATGCAGTACCCACAGAAAGATGACTGCTAAACTTGGCTAAAGGTGAGTTGGTCCTTCAGGGTTCCTGTTTCATGTAAGAGTCTGCGAGGCATTCTGCAGGACACAAAAGAAAGTTACTGATCTGTCTTTGAATTTTCCTGCTTCATGGAAATGTCTGCTGTATACTATGATACTATGGGCCTGTAGGATGAAGATCGATGCCCCAATGGTACAGAAGAACTTTGGGTGACTGTCCAGGCAGCGAGATGTCTCTGTCATTTCTAGAGTTTTGGAAGTTGCTTACTTCCAGTTTACATAGGTAATATTATATCCTTCTGAAGTCTTTGGTAGAGTTGAAGAATAGATAGTTATAGTTTTCTTTTGTTATGGTAAAAGATAAAATAGATATAAATATGGTAACTGTAGTTCTTGCTTGATAACTGTTTTGCTATATGTAATTTTACTATGTAAAAGTGAAAGCCTTTTTTGTTTAAACAGAAAAGGGGAAATGGTATAGAAGGTCTTTCTGTATTTGTGTTGCTTTCATTGGTTGAATAAATAAACTGCCTTGGCCTTTTGTTAGGGAAGAGCTTAGGTAGGCATGGAAAAGATGACTGAATTCTGGGAGGAAGAAGGCAGTGTGGCAGACGCCATGAAGCTCCTTTCTGAGACTGACACTGGTTAGGATCTTTCCCGGTAAGCCACGACCTTATGGTGAACACAGATTGGTAGAAATGGGTTAGATCAGGATGTGAGAGTTGGCCAAAAGGTGGCTAGATATAATGGGCCAGGCAGTAATTTAATTAATACAATTTCTGTGTGATTATTTCGGGGGATAAACTAGCCAGGTGGGCGGGTGGCCAGGACAAAAAGCAGGCCTGTTCCTCATACTACATCTTTCTCTTTTCTTTTTTTCCTGTTCCTTTTATGCTTAATGAAAGCAGAAGGTGGTTGCTGGTGTGCGTGGAAGACAGAAAGATGAGGTCTGGGAGTGGATGGGGGAAATAAACAAAACAAAGCATGTGTGAAAACATCACATTGGAAACCATTACTTTCTATGCTAATTTTCATAGTGCTCTTCAAGAGAAATAAAAACTTTTTACTATCAAATAAACTCATGCTTATTATGTGGATACATGTGCATATATGTATATCTCCCAAAGAGAATTCCCTATGATATCATAGATAATTAGATAGCCCAAACAAAACAAAAAAAAAAACATGTGTTTGTGTTACTAATTATAATGAAAGTACAGGTTTATGTCTATTGGTCAGAATCTGTGCATGAATGTAGGCATCTTGAGGTGGAATCTCTTTCAAAATCATTTGCAAGTAGTAAAATTTACTATAAAGCCAAAGCTATACATTATTGACAGAATGGAAAACAATTTTGTTCAGAAAAGCACACTTCAAATATTAATGACATATTTGTAATACACAGTATGACTGGTAGTAGCATATAGTACAACTAAATTATAATCAAAGATATGACTTTCTACCCCAGACCTGCTTTTCGTGAAATGTAATAACCCCCTTTGATAGTTAAGTGTTGAAAGATTCATTTAGTTTACCTTACTTCTTTTACAATGGTTGAATATAGAAATAATACCTGCAATATAAAAATATACAATTGGAAGAAGAAAATAGAGGTGTAAGTCAATAAGAAGTTTGGTTCATTTGATCATCCTAAATGATACTGTGGTCATTTTAGTAAGACTATTTTAAATTTTTTACTACTTTATATAAAAAAATTTGGAAGTTTTACAAATCATGGCTTAATTGTCTCCTGTTTCTCTTTACTTCACTTTACTTTTCCTTCTGATCTTACCATCCACCTATATTTACTTCTCTCATGAAATAATTTTCAAGTTACATACTAACAGTATCTATCAACTCTGACCATGTTAAATCTCTTAGACCTCTTACCTTTCGTTCTTGATTTTTTCTTGTCTTTTGTCTTTTCTTTAATATGTTTTTTTGATAATCTTTGTATATTTAATGTGTACTATTTGATATCCTCAGGGCTTGAACACAGTCTCTTCTTTTAACTAAAATCACAATATTTTTCTATGTTGAGGCTCATTACTAGCTTTACGCAGACCTCTTCTGTGACTTCTGTAGACTCAAAAATTCACTATATCTCTTCCTGTTGCTTTCTCATAAGCATATCATAACTTACTACTTTATAATTCTTTCCTATCATTTATCACTATTTTAGTATGCATAGTCATGTTGCCACATCAAAATATTTTACACAATGGCAAAATACCATGCTGTTCAGAGAAGATCGTAATATAACTGAAATATTTCATGTCATCTAGAACTTTTACTGTACTTTTAATATGGTATGTAGTTATATTAGCACACTAGAGAGAAATATAAAGCGGGGTGAGGCAGGAACTCACTTTTCTTTCAGTCTGAAGATTCTATAGAGGTAAGAGCTCTCTAGTAGTTGGCTGCTTTGCATCTCTGATCTTTTAGTTTGAATCCCAATATGTGAATTCAGGTTTTTATTACTCTTGCTATGTATTAGCACATGATGTAAAATTTTGTTGCCTGGAAGTAAAAGGTTAAATACAATATAGGCTGTATCATTAAAGTTTGTGTAAGTATCCATGATGTTCAGACACCATTACTATAATGAGTAGAATTGCCAAGGGATATGAAGATAATAATTATCTTTAGTTATGGTTTACTGTAAAGAAACTGAAAAATTGTAAGATTTGTGGAATTATAAACCTTCCAAGAAAAAGGGGAAGGGGGAGAACTAATTCAGTATAACTACATAACATATGTTTAATGGAAAGGTGTAATTATTCTTAGAACAAACACATGTTCCAATAGACTTAAGTAATCCAAATATAACTGTTTAGTTCTGAACTGATAGATTTATAATGTCACATATAAAAGCTGTCAATCATGTTAAAGTAAAATAAAATAAGCCAAATTTTCTCTCCAAAATTCAATAATATAACAATTATATTCCAGATGTTTTGTGAACTAATGCTTATAAAATATACTCACATGACAACTAGTAATCTTAAGAACACATTTGTTTTAGAATAATTCTTTGTAATGGGATAGTATCAGAAACAAAACAAGAGAGTAATTTTGGTATTCTTTGATGATGCTTTTTTGCCTACATGTATTTTGCATTTATTTTCAAGTGCTAAAATGAGTGAGCAATTCTCTGCAGCCCTTCATTCTATGTGTGTGTGTGTTCTTATTAATTTTATCTTTAATAACAGTCAAGGATGTTCAATAGATTTTTTTAATGCTGATACTGCAGATAAATTGCCTATTTGAGCTATAGAGACATTTAATCTTAGGGGATCAGAGGATACAGATTCAGATTCATTCTGTTATGATAATATCTTTGGTTGTGAATTCTTCCATTTGGAATTCATAATTACAATGTCCCTATACTCGGGTTTATTCTCATCTTTCCACCCCTTGATAAATCTGTCTACACAAAACAGCAGCTGGTCCACTGTCAATTGAACTGCTTCTGGTGACATAATTTCATGGTGTTTTTAGTCTCTGAAAGGGAGCAGCTGTCCAGAGCTCCATAAACATTGTGCATGAGAAACTGTGCTCACATTTTCTCCAGGGGAAAAATAGGCTATATGTGGTAAAAATCCATGAGCATTTTCAGAGAAACAGCAAACTTTTATGTGGGTGGTGGGGTGGGGAATTGTGTCTAAATTTTAAACAGTTTTGGCATTTATGATTTTACCAAGCTTATCCAAAGGATTTTTCCTGTTAATCTTCAAATAAGACCATTTTGGGAAGAGAGAGAGCGAGAGAGAGAGAGGGAGAGAGAGAGAGGAGAAACTGAGGTAGTGTGAAGGTCGACACTTTTCCTCTAAGTGAAATAGTTCTGTTACAATACTTTAGATAAGGCTTTATGACTTTACAAAAATCTATTTTTTTTACACCTTGGAGACACAATTTACTTCTGACTTTGCTGTAGAGAAATACCCTGCTGAGTTTAATGCAGCAAAAATGAAGTATATGACTACCAAATGATTACTCTAGTCCATGCTATTTTGAACATCTTGTAAATGATTTAGACCATTGTTTTTAAAATTAAAGTGAATATATATATATATATATATATATATATATATATATATATATATATATGAAGGAGCAGAAAAAACTCTATTTTGAGAAAGAACTCCATTTTAGAACTGCTTCTAAACTATTGAGTGGGATGAATGCAGCCCAGAAAAGTCATAAACATGCCCAGCAAAGTCAAAGTGCCCCACCAGCATGTCAAACTACATCTGTTTACATCTGCTTTCTTCAAACATCTTTGTAGGTACCTGATTAACCACTGTTTTGACTGTTTTAACATTCCCCTATACCACAACCAACAAATTTGAAAGTTGTATACTTTCACCCAATCCTGAAACACCAAGGTTTGTGCCACTCTACTTGTAGTTTTTCCCTTTAAAAATACATAACCCTGAGAGCTGGGGCCATTCACCTGCACACACTGTGCAGGGGTGTTGGATTATGGTCAGTTAGCTAACTTGCAATCAATAAACCCCAGTGTGTTTGCATTGCATATCTGCTCTGTGGTGGTCTTGTTTGTTTGGGGATCCTATGACAGGGACAGAATATATATATATATAGAGAGAGAGAGATTGTGTGTATGTATGTATATGTACATATGTGTGTATGTATGTATGTATGTATGCATGTATGTATTTATATATCACAAATGATACAAAATCAACAATAATGAATACTATTCACACAATCTAATTCTAAATTTCAATAGTGATGTTAATTTTCAAGTTATAAGACATAGAGTAGTAGATTGCATTAAAAAGTGTTCATTTCATATGTTCAGTAAATACACACCATAGAAAATTTATAGAAAACAGTTTAATGATAATGAAGTTTAATGAAAGAAAATTTGAATCCATAAGTAAAAAGTGTCTTACTTTCAAAAAAGCATTTAAGACAACTAAGCAAGGAAAATCAAAGAATTGAGATCAATTTCCTTCTCCATTTGCAGATCAACAGTCAATTTCCCCCTGAATTATCAAAACATTTATTGCTTAGACTTTATTGGAGGAAAGTCATGTTCAGTACATGATACAGACTAGGGAAGGTACAGCTTCACTATTAAGAAAATCTCAGGAATTGATATTGGGTTTCAACCTGAAGACCTGAAAAGCAGAATGGACAGCCACTGGCTCTTACCTTGACATCAGTCTGCAATGGTGATCCTACCTCCAGGAATCTCAGAATGAGACTTTGTTTGAGAGTCGGTTCCTCCCATTTTATAATCTTCTCTAGGTCATGAATTATAAGTGCATACCACTGGGATTAAAGCCATGTACTGCCCAGTTTCTATGGCAACTAGTGTGGCTACTACCATTAAAGGTATGTGTTATCACTGCCTGGTCTGTAAGGCTGACCAGTGTGGCTCTTTTACTCTCTGATCTTCAGGTAAGCTTTATTTATTAAATTACAATTGAAATGCCACTACATACAGCAATAAAAATAAGGAGTCAAAGTGTGAGTATGTTTACAGGCATCTCCTTTTATTAGAGTCCTCCCTGGGTGCAGGTAATATATTTTCTGTAGCATCATCTGGGGATCATAGAAAGTGTTGGGGTTGCATGCTTGGTGTACATCACATTGTTTCTAAGTTTCCATCAATAAATTTCTGCCATACATGAGTACGGTTCTTTGTTATCTAGATGCTGTACATTTCCTTTGGAAAAAAATTTTCCAAACCAGGTTTGTACTGGGCACCTAGTCTCTGTCTCATTTCTTGATCATAATCTACCATCTGCACTAGTATCTTTCTAATATATTTGATGTTGTGATATGAGAACATGAGTGTGCAGAAAGTAGATGTGTCAATATACATACCTTTTTAGTGTCTGTGAACTCAAATATGAAACCTCTGAATCATGTCATAGTTTTGTTTTACAATTTGATGAGAAATCATTTTGCTTTCAGTCATGCATGAGTAAAAATAAATCCCAACATAGAATAAGGTATGATTTCCTTTAGTTCATAACTTCACCCACATTTATAGTTGACACTCATTTAAATTTTGGTGGTACATTCAGCAAGTGCATATGATTTGCCATCATTGTAGGGGAATGTGGTACAGTAGTGGTGTTGGGATGTCCTGACTTATTGGGAAGCCAGCATATACTTAGAGCCACAATAGTACAGCTATGGAGGGGGTAGAGCCTCAATAAGACAGCTCTGGGGTGGGAGAGTCACAATCAGATAGTTCTAGAGGCTGGAGCTACAATAAGAAAGGTCAGCCCTGGTGGAAAGGTGTTCTAACTAGCAGGAAGCCAGGTTACCTACAGATTGAGTTCCAAGACAGCCAAAGGTATACAGAGAAACTCTGTTTCAAAAAAACAAAAATTAAAAGTAAAATAAAAGAAATAGATTTTAAAATAAAGTCATGTGAAGACAGAAAATACACAAAGAATCTGGATAATGTATGTTATCATGTTGTCTTTGAATTGTTTGATGACTGAGGAAGGAACAACAGCTGCTAAATCACTTGATTATAAATGCTGCTGAATTAATCTAACCTATGTATTTTGAAAATGTCTTGACTTCGAAATTTAAATAAAAAGATATGTTACTTTGGAGAAGAGTTTTTGCTATTGTTTCCACAGAAAATGAGAGGCTGTGGATTCATTCTGGGTTAAGAAAAATCAGGTTTGATCAAGAAAGATTCTCTGAGAAACCTCCTAAGAATGGATGGCCCAGATGTCTGAGTTCTACATCTAGAACAGCCTCAAGACTGCTGGCTGAGATAATCAAGTCTCACTGAATATTCCAGTCAGATCTTGACCATAATTACAAAATTTCTTTAGATCCCCATAATATTATCTGCACCCCAATCAGCAGGATGTAGCCTATAAAACTATTGCCACATTCCACCATAATGGATTATGGATGTTCGTCTTTGCTTTGATTGTTGGTTACAAGTTGTTATAGATAATGGTCAGGAAAATAGCTAAACTAAGCGGGTTAGATTCAGAGCTTTTGTTTTTTTTTTAAAAAAGGGGGGGAGTGCTATGGGACAATGGTCTTATACCCTTTAAAGATTTGTCACTTGTATTGGTTTAATAAAATGCTGATTGGTCAATAGCCAGGTAGGAAGTATAGGCAAGGCTACCAGAGTAGGAGAATTTTGGGAAGAGAAAAGGCTCAGTCTGCTGTTATCACACAGACACAAAGGAAGCAAGATGAGAATGCCTCACTGATAAAAGGTACCAAGCCATGTGGCTAACACAGACAAGAATTATGGGTTAATTTAAGATGTAAGAATTAGTTAATAAGAAGCCTGAACTGTTGCAAGGAGAGGCTGCTTGTTTGTCCCAGCCACCTGGCTAGGCTAGCTTAGCCCCAAAATAACCACACAGAAACTGTATTAATTAAATCACTGCTTGGCCCATTAGCTCTAGTATTTTATTGGCTAATTCTTACATCTTGATTTAATACATTTCTATTTATCTGTTTATTTCCACGTGGCAGTGGTTTACCAGGTACAATTCCAAGCATCTGTCTTTGGTTGCTCCATGGTGGCTCACTCACTCTGCTTTCTTCCTCCTAGTATTTTGTTTAATTTTCCCCAACTACCTAAGTTCTGCCCTATCATGGGCCCAAAGCAGTTTCTTTATTAACCAATGAAAGCAAGACAAAGAAATAGGACCTCCTACACCACCTGAGCTAATAGGCCAACTAGTTTATAATTAATGTAGACCTCTGTATATTTCTTTGCATTGAATGGCTGCTGGACTGGGTAGGACAGAAACCTCTGTCCTGTGTGTGTGTCTGTGTGTCTGTGTGTCTGTGTCTGTGTGTGTCTGTGTGTGTGTCTGTGTGTCTATGTATGTATATGTATATGGAGATAGTTATCATACAATGATATGACAATGTCCCCACTAGATGTCATAGCATAACAAATATAAAGCCCAGTGCCAATGAAGGGATAACTTTTTTAGAGTTATTGGGCAGTAAGGTGCATCAGAATCCCCAAAATTTCAGTCTATTGGGGTGTATGAGGTCCTTCTTTCTATGTGTTGCTTTCATTGGTTAAATAAAGAAACTGCCTTGGCCTTTTGATAGGGCAGGACGTAGATAGGTGGGGGAAACAGAACAGAATGCTGGGAAGAAGACAGAGAGAGCCACAGGTATGAAATCATCAGAGTCAGACATGCTGAATCTTTCCCGTTAAGCCACAATCTCATGGTAAACACAGATTAATAGAAATGGGTTAGTTTAAGGTGTGAGAGTTGGCCAAGAAGAGGCTAGATATAATGGGCCAGGCAGTAATTAAATGAATACAGTTTCTGTGTAATTATTTCAGGTATAAGCTATCTGTGCGACTGGGAGCCGGGTGGCGAGACCGTGACCCACCTGCTCCTCTCATTACTACATTATCAGTTGTCTTCCAGAACATGAAGGAAAGATTCTATTACAGAAGAAACAATATATTGAAGTCACAGAAAACAGAAAAACCAAGTTGATAATGACCTGGAATCTTCATCCCTACTGCCTATCTTCTTAGTTCTGGAAGGTGTTATATAAAATGGAGGAGAAAATTAATCATAAATCATGCCCAAATGTTAACCTTTTGAGCAAAAATAATGACTGGCCTGGTAACACATGGTCACTGATATATCTTGTGAGTAGAAAGAATGTCATGAGATTAACTAGTCACTTTTTGATATGACTTAAGTCACGCTCCATAAGATGAAATCCAGACATAGCACCATTATTGACCAAGCCTATGGCCAGAGAGAACTTAGGCCCTAAGAGAGAACATAATATTCTTATGCTGATAAATAGCTACTGTATTAAGTAGCCTCCCAATAATGATTCTTTCATACTCATTAAAAAACCTTCTATTTGTAGTAAATGGTGATTAATAAGTAAACCCCAAACTGGCACAGGCATAAATATAAGACATCATGAAATGTTCAGCCCTAAATAAAACTTCTATATCACACTCCCTACTTCCAAGATTTTGATATCATTGTGGAGGAGGAGGAGAAAAGAATGTAGGATACAGCCATGTTGGTGACTATAAGGAAACAGTTGCTTTAGGAGGGAGCTGAACAACTACACATATAAACTCAATGTAGTTAAGACAATACGCACTAGAACTGTGCAATCACAAACTATATCAAATCTCAGTCTCTAGAAATTATATTGGCATGAAGTAATAACCCTAATAGCTGTTGGAAAGTAGAAAAGTAGTTTCCTTTAAGAATATAGGCCCTAGTCAGTAAGCCATGTGGTAAGGGAAGGACACACTTCAAAATATATATGGGCCATACAAATTGGACTTCATAGATTCAAAAAAAGAACACAAAATTGAGTAGTTAGGGGGTGTATGAATCTGGGAGGAGATGGGGAATGGTTGGTGATTATGGTTAAAAGATGTACAAAATTCTTAAAGAACTATTAAAATTTTGAAATTAAATATAAAAACAAAGAGCAACAAAATTTTATAGGGCTTTTTTCAGCAGATTATTTTTTATTACTTTATAAATGATACCATTCAAAATTTCCACTTCCCCTCCTCCTCCCAATTTCCTCCCACTCCTCCACTCCCTCTCCCTCTTCCCCCTCCAGTCCTAAGAGAGGGCAAGGTAACCTGCCCTGTGGGACATCCAAGGCCCTCCACCCTCCATCCAGGCTTAGGAAGGTACACATCCAAATAGAATAAGATCCCAAAAAGACCGTACATGCAGTAGAGACAAATCCCAGTACCATTATGATTGGCTTCTCAGTATGCCCAAATTAGCCAAATTCATAGGGTCCAGTTTCATCCCATGCTTGTTCAGTCCCAGTCCAGCTGTATTTGGTGAGCTACCATTAGCTCAGGCACACTCTCTCAGTGGGTGGACCAACCTCTTGTGGTCCTGACTTCCTTGCTCATATTCTTCTTCCTCCTGTTCTTCAACTGGACGTTGGAAGCTCAGTCCAGTGCTCCGATGTGGGTCTCTGTCTCTATCTCCATCTGTCCCTGGATGAAGGTTCTATGGTGACATTCAAGATAGTCATCAGTCTGACTACGGGACAAGGCCAGTTCAGGCACCTTCTCCCCCACTGCCCAAGGTCCTAGCTGGGGACATCCTCTTGGACATCTGGGAACCCCTCCAGAGCCAAGCCTCTAGCCAACCCTAAAATGGCTCCTTTAATTAAGATATGTTCTTCCCTGCTCCCATATCTGTCCTTCCTTCATCTCAACCATCCCACTCCCCCAAACTCTCCCCAAATCTCCCCTTCTTCCTTCTCTCTCCCCCTCTCTCCTTCCCCCCAATCCACCCCCACCCCTATGCTCCCAACTTTTGCTTGGCTGGCTACCAACTCCAGTGTCGTCTGTGTGACATGACATATGTCATTATACCGGACAGGAGCTACGCGTCCTATGGGACTAGGCTTCTTGGTGGTCAATGGCAGACGGCCCGGTATTGGCTGCCATTGAGGCATAGACGGGTTTCTCAATTAGCTGGCTATTCAGGATATGGGCTTTGCACAATCTCTCTTATATAATAATGATATTCTTTATATCTACAAGATAAGGATTATCTCTTCAAGAACAGCTCTGGGACAGGGAAGCACAGTATGGGAATGTATAAGACTACAGCAGAACCCTTGTCATACATGGGGTATATGATGACCAAGAGAATAGATGGGTTAATGCTGATGGACAAAGAGTATTATATTATTCTTTGAACTTTATGGATAGGCTTGCTAGATACCAACCCCCATGGTGTCTGCTTCATAAGAAGGTACAAAAGAAAGTATATTTTGGCAGGTGCAGAGAGTCTCTAGATGAGATAAAGAAAGGGTTAGAAAGAAGAGCTTAGGGAGGGCCATGATAGCTAATGAAACAGAAACTTTCTGTTCCTAGATAAGATGAAACTACTTGTCTGAGGTTTACGTTCCCAAGGACAAGAGTTCCTCTTCAAAGGATATCTTATGTCTAACACCTGTTCCTGATAATATGCTTTTCTTAGCAATCACTGATGCAACCAAAAGAAGCTTTCATACTGTGCCAACTTATGATACATGACCTTCTGATTTGTTCTTTGTTTGAATACTATATAATGAAAACATGAATTCAGTAAAATCGCAGCAGATTCAAACCACTCTCTTGTGTGTTGTGTCTGTCTGTCATTGCCTACCTTGTGCATTCCTGAGAACCAAGACCCTGTTTCTCCCACAGTCTGAGAGGCTTCACTGAGCTGGTCCATGGCACCAGGCTATCTTGTCTGCTTCCAATTTCCAGGAGGATCTATATATGTTTTTCTTTGGGTTCACCTCATTACTTAACTTCTCTAGGATCGCACACTACAGGTTCAATGTCCTTTGTTTATGGCTAAAATCCACTAATGAGTGAGTACATACCATATTCATATTTTGGTGTCTGGGTTATCTCACTCAGGATAGTGCTTTCTGTTTCCATCCATTTGCATGCAAAATTCAAGATGTCATTGTTTTTTACTGCTGAGTAGTACTCTAATGTGTAGATATGCCACACTTTCTTTATCCATTCTTCCATTGAGGGGCATCTAGGTTGTTTCCAGGTTCTGGTGGTTTCTCAGAAAATTGGGAGTTAACCTACCTCAGGATCCAGCAGTACCATCTTGGGAATATACCTAAGAGATGCCCAATCATACAACAAAAGCATTTGTTCAACTATGTTCATAGCAACATTATTTGTATATAGGATTTTAAATGCCAGGGTCAGAGGCATATTTCACAAAGCCACTTTAAACTTGAGCTTTTTCTTATTCTACCTACCATAAATCTAATAATGTTACATAACAGAGCACCTTGTAATATGGCATGTTTACTATTTTGATACAATATTAATTTAATCAATAGCTATATGCCTCTTGTGAGATGAAGACTTTTCATTGGCTAAGTGTCTTTTAAATTTTCCGTCACCATTGATACTCATCCAAAAATGTTGATAGTGATAATTTCCCTAGATCCACAAATCAGCTATAATCTATAAATTCAAAAGTTTATGAAATCAAATGAATGAAGGAACATTTCTGTTTATATTTTGTGACCTCCATGGAATGTTTGAACAAATATTGAAATGCCACTTGATTGACAATATTTCAAGTCTTTCCCCCTGCCATTTATATAAAGAAATACAAGAAGCCTAACTGAGTTCCTACGATCAGGCACCTTTAGCTGTTTCTTATGGGGTACCATTTGATATTTGAACCATCTTTATATTATAGCAATTTACTTGAGCAGATTGAGGTATAATGATGAGAATTTGTATTTAGCTGTGGCAAAACACTATGAATACTACTGAGAATAATTTAAAATAACCATGAAGTGATTATTATTTTAAAAAATATGAGTGTTACAAAGCCAAATGTTCCAGCAAGATTACTCTATGAGTAATGAGTTTTTCTGCGAAGCTTGATAATGTGAGTTTGATCCTCAGTAAAGACATAGTGTGAAAGTTCAGTATCAGTTTCCATAAGTTGTTTTTTGGTCTCTTCAGGAGCACTGTGGCATGTATGTGCACACAGAAATACTCATGTGTGTACACACACAAAATAAAATGCAAAAATATAGCAAAAAGTTTAATGCAAAAGGAAAATTCTGGTATAAACAATGTGATATCTGAAATTTTAATTCAACTTAATTTAATTTAACTTTTATATGTGGTTGTTTTACTTGCATTTATGAGAGCAACATATGTGCATTGTCCATGGATGGCAGAAGAAATAATGAAATGCAATGCTAGAAATAGAGTTAAAAATAAATAGAAAGGATTAGTTATGTGTTTTATTGGTATAAATCTTAATTTGAGTTGCTGTCTACCCATCATGTTCCATATTAAATGCTCTGCACTGACAAAAAATAAATGTAAATGAATAAGCATAAATTTGTTTGAGGAATTGATTAAATTAATTTATTATTACAGAAGTTTAAGAGCACAAGGCTACTATGTACTTAGATCCTGGTGATGCCTTGTGCTGATTCAGGCATGGAAGAAGAGAGGGGAACAAGAAGAATAGGCAAAGAGGGGTCTTATGTGGGAAAGAAAGGAAAGGAGGTTCAAGGCTTGCTTTATAAGGGTTCAATATCTCACAGTATCTAGAGCAGGCCCTTGAAAGTGACTGACAGGTCAATCCAAAGAGGCATCATTAATATAATCAGGGTAGGCAGCTGTGCCTGCAATGTAAACACCTCTTGGTAGGATACCCATATCAACAGTGCTATACTAAAGAGTAAATATTCATGTGAGTTTTGGTGGTGATAAGCTAAATTTAATCCAAGTAGTACCTTAGATCAAGTCCTTTATACATACTTCCTCATGAGGGCAGGACTTAAGAAAAACCAAATGTTTGGGTGTATTTCATACATATTACTTTCATTTATTCCTGCTGTATATAGAAGGAAAGTTTGTTTCAATACTTAAATGATATATTGAATTTTGAATTTTAGAGAAGATATTGAAACTAGCTAAAAATGTGGCTCAGTTGGGGTGAAATGAACCTATGATTTCTGTAAAGTGGATATTATTTTTAATGTGTCTTCTAAATCCTATACTGAGAACTAGGGTATAGGGTATATGTAAACTTTTACCATCTATTATCAGGCCAAAAGCTTATGAGATGAGATAAGTTATATAATTCTAAACTACAGCTCAAGGAGAAAGCATCAGATGCATATTTCCATTCCTAACAGCATAAATCTGAAGGAAGAAATGAATGTGAGATATGAAACAATTGTAAATACAATGGAGTCACCTCAACTACAATTTAATGTGGAAGACAAATATAACTTGGCTGAATATTATATCTGATGGGTTCATAGAAACAAAGCAACCATATAGATTTACTAAGGAGGACAGTGCTTCATCAGATCAAGACGAACAGCAGGCAAGGTGATATGTATAAAGTACTGTTTGTTTTTCATTAGAAGATAGTTTTAGAAAATTCAACTCTTCTCTGTTAAACACCACATATTTATTTCCAAATAAAATGAATTTTCATAAACTCATTTAAAAATTTCATAAGTTTTTCATAGGGAGTCTGTTCAGAAGATGCTACAAGAAATTCAAGGTACCTTTTAGGAGATGCTCACCATTCACAAGTGCTGTTTTTCAGTCATACAACTTTTACAGAGTCATGTGTGAGCCACTGACCTACAGGACCCCATTTAATGTCTTCACATGCATAGGATTGCGTTATGTATAGGTTGCCATTTGATTTTTATACATTTCTTCACTTTTTAAACTCGGGAAATGGAAATGTTTTTAACAATGAAGAGGTATGGGTGTTTTGCATAGTAGAAAGTGAGTGAGGTGTGTATTACTGAGTGGAGTAGATAACAGAATCTCCATTTTTAAACTACTCTGTATTATATTTGTTTCAGCACGTGCTTTTGGTGTTTTGAATTAATTTAGTTTTTTTGGATTTTTGAAGTTGCTTTTCTTAGGATAACAGTGCTGATGAAAGTCCTTTCATACAACTGTTGTTAACTGAGAATGAACTAGTTAGTAGAAAACAAAAGAAAGTACTTTGCCCCCCAACATGGCCCTACACCAGTGAGAAGTGTGATGCTGAATCCTTAACCTCATATATTTTACACTTTATTAACTAATAGCTACAATATATGAATGGACCAGCATCTTAACAAAGTGACTAAATTTTGAATTCTTTTCTAGAGCCAAGAACAGTACTGTGAATTCTCACTGTTTTTTTTTTTCTTTTCACACATCTCTAGAGACAATTCAAACAAAAAAGATATGTTGGAAAACTTTTTCCATTTGATGCTGACAAAGAGATTGTATTACAAAGAGACCCATAAATTTTTACTAGATAGATAAAATATTTGTATCGTGGCAGGAATGATATCTAAATACTGAAAGCAGTAGTGAAAGCTGTTGCCTATAGGTCCTTGATATAAAGTTATGCAGTGAATACAGCTTTGCTATTAGTGAAATAATATAAATTTTAGTACTTATGGGAAGGCAGGTGTTATGAAGTCTAAAACAATAATTTAACTTTTCTGTGTTTAATGTATGCCCCCCATGAGGTTGTTTTTTATGAGAAAATACAGTGTCCAGGTATCATATGTCACAGTGCTTAAAACTAACGTTCACATTGTGTATTTATCCATATGATTTTAACAGTTTTTAAAATAAAATATATTTATGTTTTTATCAAATGTATCCTAACAAGATTCCATCCTAAGAGTATCATTTGAAAAGAAGAATATTTACTGAGTGTTTAAAGTTTTATGTTTTTGCTGATTCTGAGGATGAAATTAAAGAATGTCTTTGAATATCTTTATATACATTTTAAGAAAGTAGAAACCATTTTGACTTGGAACTTTCTTATATCTAGAACAAATGGCAAAATACACACACACTCACACACACACACACACATATATGCGTAAATAGGAATTCTGTTTTTAGAAACTGGAAGTGTTTATAAAAGGAAGACAGCAAACTTTGCTTTTTGAAATGATGCCTGTTGTATGAATTTTAAATATTGTTGCAATATTGCTCCAACAATGTATATCATGTCATTTTGAATGGGAACAAAGTAACTTCCAATTCTACCTTCTAATAAAATTTTATTACATGTATAGGTGACCTTACAAAGTCCTGTGTTGCAAAGAGAAAGCAGTTTCACCAAGATATAAAATCTACTATTGAATTTCTGAATAAAAAACTTCTGTGTGTTTTTAAAACACAACAAAGGGAAAGGTAAAGTTCTTGGCTTCTTTGATCAGCAAAATTTGTGCAGTTTCTTACGCTTCATTGGTGAAAATGAATTCAGACTCCATTTTATTGTTATGCAATGATTTGAATCTCCTCTGAAAACTACAATCATCTTGCTTTTCTACTGAGCAGAATTTTTTATTAGTTCTAAATCCTCAGTTTCACAGAATTGAGTTATATAATGTAGAATACAGTGAAAATATCCAGTTTCTTGCCTTTTAGTTAGCCCCAGAACTGTGGTACTGTAAAATTCACTGATACTTAAGTTTTGTAATTTGCTGGCTGAATGAATGTAGGGTCAGTGCCAAAGCATTAATTATATGCAGGAGAGTAAATGATATTTACTGTAAATGATTTGACTAAGTAGACAGTTTTATATTGTAGACAGTTTTATATTGTAGATATGAGCCTTAAATTATAGTGATACTCTTACTTCGTAAGTAATTTGAATAATTCTCAAATTGCAATCACCGTTTTTCTGTGAAAATCATTGTGATAATGGGAAAAGACAGTTCATTAAACTATTCTCTTATGTGAGTTCTTGAGGATGAAAGCATACGCTATTTGCAATACATAATCTTTCTATACCAGAATCTTTGTTGTTTAGTAAGAGAGAAATGTAGTCTGTTATAGGTAAAATAAATAATTATGGAAAATTTATATAGCAACAAATCCTCATTGTTCAAGAGGGAAGGCATGTGGCATGGCTTCTCTGGCAGTAACTTAGGATGACATACTTTTATAATAAGGTTACCTAACTTTACTTTCCTCTCCCACATTCAACTATTTTTCTCTTCTCTTTTTGTAGTATGAAATAAGCCAAATTAATTTTTATCTGAGAATGTGTAATTTGCCATACTCCATGCTATAAGACCATGCTTATTACTATGTTTTACAGACGGATGCTTTGTACCAAATATTCTCAAATATTTGGACCTTTGTTTCAACAATGGGAGAGAGATATGCTGAAAATTGAGCAAGAAGAAAACAGTTTTGTTTTAAGTGTCGGGCTTATCTTTGTAATTAACCTATGTGACAAAGTCTAAAATAATAGGAAATCATATAGATATTCAAGACAGAAAAGGAAGCACAGGTTCACTTCTTTTATTCTGGTGACATGTCAATGTCATTGGTTAGGAGTCAGGCTAGCTAGAAAACACAGCTTGTTTAGGGGACACCATTTAGGAGCCTAGTGAGATACGTATGACAAGCAGTAGGATTGTACAACATAAATTTATGACATAGTGCTAGACAATTATAAGTGAGAGTAAACCATGTGGCTGCTCGCGCAGAGCTGGGTAAAATGTTGGCTTTGAGTAGTTAATTTTCTGACAAGCCCAGGCCAGGAGGGGAAGGGAAGGGGTCTTACATGTAAGAACAGGTTTGATAATTGACGATGATACTTACTCTGAAACTAATAACATGAAGACAAGGAAGATGGGTGTTGGAGAACAGAAAAAGTTCTTTTTGGGTCCTCTTATACCTTGACAGAGGACTGAGCTGTAATGCTAAAGAGAATGCTCCTCAAAGCTAGGAAAGAGTCTAGATCCTGAGAAAACAAATAGGGAAATGGTCCATGTTTATAGACAGAAGCCTGGGCTCTGGAACTCTGCTTGGAATCTGCCCATAGTTTGAAGCAGTTATCTCTGCAACTCATTTTCTTCTTGAGTGAAAGGAGGGATAACGAAATTTCTACCTCATAGAGTGGGTTGAATATTAAACAAGTTCTACTCTCCCATGTTTACAGAAATGTTTTAGAGCACTACCCAACAAATGATTTTCATGTGCCTTTTGTATGTTCAAGTTAATACATACAGGGTGGAAATGAGTAAATTTCTAAATAATTTGTGGTTTTCTTTTTCTTGTTTAGTATGGACAGTTTTCTTAAATGGGATATAGGCAAGAGTGAACAATGCATTAGTTTCTCATTTTGTTTGCTTTCTTGTTTGGTTGGGAGCTATATAGGTTGAGCTATGTAGACCCAGCTGTCCTTGACTGCATAGAGATCTGCCTACCTCTGCCTCCCGAGTGCTGGGATTGAAAGTGTTTACCAACACACTAGGCTTATTAGTAACTTTTTATTTTGTAGTGAAGTTTGTGAGATTGTTATGGTACTTTTATTATTACAGTTATTCTTGACCAATGGTGATCTTATACTCCAATTTATATCCATTAGAGATGACTGAAATATCTAATAGAATGGAAAAAAGAGTGTGGGGAATTAAATTTTAGTAAAAAGAGAATTATACATTTGGGGTAAATATCCTAGTGGGTCTGATGTCAATCCACATTATTCAGGAAGATAAGAAGTGCTTTTGGTCATTCTCTTTAGTACTCTTTTTTTATAGGAACATTTATGTATTTAGAATGTATATATGTATATATAAATGTGTGTGTTTGTGTGTATATTATACAATGATACTTTATTTTAAAAATGATCTACTTTTTTATTGAAAATAGATTTCTCTCCTATACAATACATCTCAACCAGTTTTCCCTCCCTCCAATTCCCTACCTCCAATACTCCCAGATCCCTCCAACTCACTTCTCTCTCAGACCCACTCCCTCTCTATTTCCTTTTAGTAGAACATATCCTCTGGGTTTTCTTCTAAACTAATTGATGCTGTTTTAATAAATTGGAAGTTACCAAATTCCTTCAAGAGCTCAAGAGTTCCCTATATCAAAGCCAGGTATTTAGGGAGATATTTAAGTTGGAGGACATGCAGCTTTGCTGAGCCCTGAGAACCATTTTCCTGAAGATATAAATAGAAGGGATCTTTTCAAAATGTTAGTGTGAAATGCCACCACTAGATTTGGAACCTTATTACGGAAACTTCTACAGTTGTTCCCGTTCCTCTCTCCATGTTACCAATAGGGCTATGTACTCTGTGCAGGGCTTCTTGCGTTTTATTCATTGAATTGTGGAATTACCACAAGGCCTTTTCATTTCTCTCTTGTATTAGGAATTCTTTTCTGTGTTCTCTAAACTCAGTTGTAAAATTACCACAGGGCCTTATCATTTGCTGCTAGTATTTGGAAGTCTTTTCTGTGTTTACTCTTTCTATGCTTCCTTCAGTTAGAAATCCCCACCTATCATGTTGCGTTCAAAGTGCACAAATAAAATATGATCCTAACAGAGAGCTCCTCCATTTTCCAAATCTGTCAGTAGCCTCCCTTTCTTAATTCTCAGATCTTCCAATATTCTCCTCAAAAACACCCCTCCTTCAAATAAAAACTTCTTTTGCTGCATTCTGCCTTTGCTTCCATATCTCTAGCATAGAAGACTCCTATGGAGAAACTCAACACTTTGTTTCCCTGACTTGCTTGTTTTTCCTAATTCTTGTCTTTATTTTGAGAATCCTTTAGTCTCCCTCTTTTAGCCAAACACCCTAGCAAATTCTTTCAAACTCATTTTAACTTCTTTATATTATTCCTGTTTGTATCCTTATCCATGTCATAGGAATATGGTAGAAACTGTACAGTTACATTTCCTTTGTTCCACATATCCACATATGCTACAGTTCTTTCCCCATGGTGTATATCACTTTACAGTTCTTTGGCTAGGCAGAAAAATGCTTAAACCCTAAATGATGTCCTGTGTAACTTGAATAGTCATAAGGTAATGTGTCTTAACATTTCTATGGAATATAAAAGGAAATAATTTTACATGTTTTATTGTTAAGTTGATATTAAGCCATTACCTGGGGAGGGGAAATATGGTATTTCATGCTACAGGCTCTTGCAAGTCTCATTCTCGGTCTACTTCCTTTGAATTTCCACTGCTCCATTCACCAGACTATTTTCTCCAAATAATTATACACCTTTTTTTTGTTTTTATCATTGTACTCCACTCAAGTCTACTATCTAAATCTTTTAATGAGCACTAAAATCTCCTTAAATGAAACCATGTTTTGCATTCATAACAAGCATTCCTTACCTGTGACTATTTGAAAGTTTTGTACTTTGAATGATTTGAATGTGACATGAAAGATGGGGATTTCCAACTGAGCTAGACTTCTGTTTTGTTTTAGAGTATCAAAGTCCTTGAGGATAATCACCAAAGACTTGATGCTATTGAGAAAAAGATAGTGAAAAAGAAAATAGAAAACTTGAAGATGAAACTTAAGACAGAAAATGTAAGCAGTGTATATTTAATACAGAATAATAAGTATCTATGTTATGCTTTTGATGTCTTCTTTGAAGAGATACTTATAGTAATTATTTATATCTCTGTTTTAAAACAGCAACATCAGGATTTAAGAGCTATTGAAACATGGCTTCATTCTCTGCTCTCTGAGGACTACAAAGAAAAGCTGTGAACCTACGTCATGTGACACACACACACAACATTTACTACACTACCAGAAATTATAATTGAAATTAGTACATTTTCATTTATCATTATTTTGTTTGCTACACACCATACTCCATGTGTTTTAACCTTCAAGTAGCACTGAGCATTTTAGTGAGCAGAAATCATTACAAGGTTGTAAATATGGAATTACTGGGCCCCTTGGCAGAAATAGAGATGTATCCTCTCTAAGAAAAGTAGTTAGATTTTTGGAAGTAAATTGTAGAATTAACTGGATGACCTTATAGGAATTATTGACTGCAACTTGTATTTGTCTGCAGAAAAGAAATAAAACTTCTGAAAATTATCACAAACTGAAAAACATTAAGAACAAAAGTTCCCATGCTTATCTTGGGTGGGTTGGGATGTTTCCAGGAAGACAGTTTTCATTTTATTGGTTTGTTTAGCTGGTAAATGACACTCATCCTTAATGCTGATTCACAGCATTTAATTTATGTAAAGATATACTCAATTTTTTATCTCAACATTCCACCTCTACCCTTCGGTGATATGTTATCCAGAGTGCTATGTTTTTCCAGTTAAATTGACAGTGTGTGTGCAGAAGTTTATCTCTGTATATATTTAAGTCATGAATTATTCTGTTGGTTTTCTTCTTATGCTGTACCTTTTTGCATTCAGTACCATGAATACCTCTCATTAGAAACACTGTGTTTAATAAATTTAAAATTGTTTCACAGTCTAATTGAGATATGTCAATTAAATAGATTCCTTTAGTAAGTAAAAGAAACTACAAAATCACTTGAAAAAATATATTAATCGCACAAGAAGAAAAGAACTGACTAATTTCTCCGTGTGCTTCCCATTTTGATTTGGACACATGAAGCATTATTCTGTTTCTTTTTCTTTTTTTTTTTCACAAAATCAATTGCTTTGATCTTTTCTTTTTTTTCCATACATTGTTTTGTTTTATTTTTTCCATTCAAGAACATAACTAAAGAAATAAAATTTTTACCTTTCTTCCCCTTCTCCCGGTCCCCTCCCACTACCCCCCCACCCCTCCTCCCTCCCCCCTCCTCCCTGAAAGAGGGCATGGTGCCCTGCCCTGTTGGAAGTCCAAGGCCCACCCCCATCCCTCCTGGCCTAGGAAGGAGTGCATTCAAAAAGACTCGGTTCTCAAAAAGATAATACATGCAGAAGAGATAGGTCCTGGTGTCATTGTTGATGGGTTCTCCATCTGCCAACTTTCACCGCCACATTCAGAGAGTCTGGCTTGATCACATGCTCATTCAGTCCCAGTCCAGGTGGATTGGTGCACTCCCATTAGTTCAGGCACACTGTCTCAGTAGGTGGACCAGCCCCTCACGGTCCCAACCTCCCAACTCATCTTCTCCCACCTTCCGCTCCTCACCTGCACCTTGGGGGCTCAATCCATTGCTCTGATGTGAATGTGGGTCTCTGTCTCTATCTCCATCCATCGGATGAAATTTCTACAATGGTAGTCAAGATAATCATCAATGTGACTATGGTACAAGGCTAGTTCTGGCACCCTCTCCTCTGCTGCCTGAACACCCAGCCGGGGACATGCCCGTGTACACCTGGGATCCCCAGGGCCAAGTATCCTGCCAACCCTAAAATGATTCTCTTAATGTAGATATCTTATTCCCTTCTCCAGTGTCCACTTTTCTTCCATCTTCACCCTCCCACTCCCCCAAGCTCTCCCCAGTCCTTCTCCCTTCTCCTTCGGCCCCTCCGCAACCCCAG
>PVIU01016516.1:0-45812 GCA_004026605.1 Ondatra zibethicus | reverse complement strand
ACACACACACACGTATGTGTGTATATATCACTTTCATTTCTAGTCAGTATTCAAATGTGAAATATATCACATTATTCCGCGGGTTAGTGAATATTTGAGTACTTTCTACTGACCTTGGGGAACCCCACCTAAGAAGAGAAGAAAGAATTGTAGGAGCCAGAGGGGTCAAGGACACCAGAGCACAGCACATAGACCCAACTAAGCAGGGATCATAGGGGGGGAGGGGAGATATTACATTAGCACAGTTGACAACTGTCTATAACTCCAGTTCCAGAGTATCTGACACCATCTTCTAGACTCCACGGGCACTATCCAAATATGCAAGCAAAACACCCCCATACAGAAATAAAATAATTTTTAAAAGTGAATTACAAGGCATCAAAAAGGGAATGGTAACATGAAATCAATGAAAGCGCACCATCTACATAGCTTGTCAATATAACTTTATTTCAACACTTTCATTTCAATTAATAGACAGCAATCAATTGTTTTAAGAAAAGATTTCTCACCCTGCCAAGAAGCCATGGAAAGAGCCCAGCTGCTTCTGAGCTCAAAGGCTGGAGCCTCAACAGTGCCTTTAGCACACTCTAACCCATCAATAAGCCTCCCATCCCCACTGAAATTAGAATAGAGAGTCTCAAAGGACCGCAGCACCCATGCCCCATCAAGAAGCCAGACAGAAAGCCTGTCAACTTCTGAGGGCAGAGGCTGGTGCCCCAGAAGACTCTGGTACCTCACATGCAACCAAAGATGCTAGAAAAGCGCCTGCCCACTTCTGAGATTAGAGGCCATCACTCAAGCAGACCACAGGACCCTACACCCTGTTGAAGAACTGTGCAGAGATTCTGCCCATGACAAGAGCACCAACTGACTTTGGCAGCCCATCTGTTGCTGCTTAGCATGCAAAAAGCACAGCCTGGCTATCAGGCAGCCCCCAGCCCACCTCAGCATCCCAGTGCCACATGGATTGCTCAGGTCAGAGGCTATACTCACACTGACCACAACAATCCCCCAATCTGAACAAAGCACCACCTCCTAAGGTCAGAGGCTGTGTGTCACCTAGCCAGACTAGGATTACCTCAGCAGCCCCACCCACAAATCAGTACTGATGACCCCCCCACAAATGAACTCCAAGCATCATATAGCCAACCAAAAAATAAATATATAAAAATATAAAGTATCTAAGCCCTAGCAATATCAAATGTAGAAACACTCACTAAATTCAAGTGGGCCAGGGATTCATACCAAAAGACTCAACCAAAGAACTAACTCCAGATGCACAAGCTATAATGCAAAAAGCAAGAAGAGGCATAAATCAAAACAATATTATCAAAATTATCCCTAAAAGTACTAGCCCTACAGAAATGGTACCAAATGAGACACACTCAGACAAAATTCCAGACAGAGAATTCAAAGAAACAATTATAACTATGCTTGAGAAATCCAAAGAGGCCATGAGAAACATTCAGGATGAACTTTAAATGCATAAGAATAAACTGCTGAATGAATTCCAAGACATAACCAGATTAATGAAATCAAGATGTCAATTCAGGACACAGAAACAGAATTCAATAAGAAGACAGAAAAACTGAAGAAAACACAATGAAGTGAAGCTAGAAATGACAAATTCAGTAAGTCAAATAAAAGCTGAGATGAGTGGAAAGCCTCAACAATAGGATCATGTGAATGACACAACATGGGGCCTGAAGACAAGATAAAGGAGTTGAATATTCAGGGAAGAAATATGATAACATTTTAAAGGCACATGAATAGAACATGCAAAATCATTAGAACACCACAAAAATCTACATATTATGGGCACACAAGAATTCTACGCTAAAGGCAGAGGAAATCTTTTTTTAAAAAATTATAGAAGTGGCTGGGCATTGTGGTATACACCTTTAATCTCCACACTTAGGAGGCAGAAGCAGGTGGATCTCTGAGTTCCAGACCAGCCTTGTCTACAAAGAGAGTTCCAGGACAGCCAGGGCTACACAGAGAAAAAAATATAGAAGGGGGTAGAGGGATATCTCAGTGGCTAAGTGTACACACTGCTCTTGCAGAGGACCCAAGTTCAATTCCTAAAACCTAAACCAAGTGGCTCACAACCACCTGCAACTCCAGCTCAGGGAGATTCAACACCTCTGGTCTCCCAGGGTACCTACACAAACATGCACATACCCACACAAAGATAGACATAACTGAAAATAGTAAAGATTATTGACCTTTTAAATTATAGAAGGAAATTTCCTGAATCTAGAGAAAATGATGGCCATCTAGGGACAAGAGTTGCATAAAATACAAAATAGAACCAGAAAAGAAGCGCTCTACTTCATATTGCAGTCAAATACTAAATATAGGGAAAAAGGAAAGTACATGGAGAGCTAAAGGAGAGGAACACGAAATACAGGGGGGAAGGACAGTACATGGAGAGCTGAAGGAGAGAAAACCCAATTCATATACAAAGGCAGACATATCAGACTAACAGCTGAATTTTCAAAGGTCTGAAACTCAAGGGCTTGAAAGAGTGTATTTCTGGTTCTGGAAGACTGTATCTGCCAACCCTGATTGTTGTACTCAACAAAATTATCTACCATAATTGAAGGAGAAATAAAGCTTTTTTTGTTATTAATTTTTTTTAGAAGACTAAAAGATTTAGTGACTACCAAGCCCACTCTAGAGGAGACTGAAAGGAATATTGGATGCTGAAAAGGATAAACATATTCAAGGAGCTACACAGCAAAAGTAAAAGGAGGTCTAAGAAAACACCAAACACTGAACAATCATCAACAGCAACAACAAAAAAACAGACAAGAATCAAAACATGCTTTTAAATAATAATCATGAATAGTGATGGTCTTAATCATTCACTCAAAAGACTCAAACTAAGGAGCTGGGAGACCCCTTAGTAGTTAAGAGCACATGCTGCTCTTGCAGAGAGAGGACCCAAGTTCAGTTCCTAAACCCTTCTCTGGCCTCCAAGAACACTGCATGCACATGCACATACCCCATACAAATACACACACACACACACACACACACACACACACACACATACACATACACACCATGATTTAAAAATAAAATCTTTTTTTAAAAAGCCACAGACTACTATCTTGAATCATAAAATAGCATTCTCCTTTTACTGCCTATATGTAGAAGAATGAAACTAAATCCTCATCTCTCACCCTCACAAAAATCTCTCCGAAATGGACCAAGGACCTCAGTTAAAACTGTAAATCTTGAAACTGACAAAGGACAAGGTTAAATGCACCCTACAAGATGTAGGACTAGATAAGGACTTTCTAAGCAAGGCTCTGTCGCTCAGGAAATCAGACTAGCAATTAACAAATAGGACCTCATGAAATTAAAAAGTTTCTCTAGCACAGATTACCCTATCAGTCAAATGAAGAAGCAGCCTACAAAATGTGATAAAATTTTGCCCAATAAATATTTTACAGGACTAATATCTAGCATACACAAAGAACTAAAAAAAAATAAATACCAAGGGAAAAAGTTAAAAGTGGGCCATAAATCTGTAGTGGTTTGAAAGAAAAGGCTCAAATATCTGAATGCTTGGTCTCTAGCTGTTGGGAGAAATTGGAAGGTGGGCCTTGTGAATGAGGTATGTTATGGCGCGGCAGGGAGGGGGTACGTTTTGAGATTTCAAAAGCTCTCTCCTCCCCTCTCAAGTGAGTACACATGTGACTAAGACTGTGCTTGTGACTAAGATGCAATATATATTATATATTGTATATGGTCATTATATATATATAATTATCTTATATATTATAATATATATATATTATTGTCGGGGTCCAGTGCCAGCCTGGACCATAAATTATTTCTCGGACAAGTGGGGGAATAAATACACAACTCACATCACTATCAGGAGGGATTTTTTCAGTGATCCCTCATGAAATCATGAGTTTACATCCTCAAAATTCACCCACGCCTATTCTCCAAACAGCTTTTATACCAAAACATAAACTGAGGGGGAAATTTATTAGCATTCTGTTTCCTAGGTAGCCAGGTGAATGACTGTGGTCACATCCACACCTATGGCTGCTGTCAGTAGACTAAATTAACATCTCTTTTCAGGTGATCTCCATAATTATAAAGAAAGGGAAGAGCGACATTAGCACATCTTGACCCTTTGTTTAGGATGGCATAAGGCTAGGTGATCACCTCCTGTGTGGCAGCTGCAAACTGGCCTGAAATTCTGGCCGCCATACAATGTAGAAATATGGACCTGTATAATATGGCCCTACAATCCACTCCGCTTTATTAGCTTTAATAAAACCTGTGCTTCTGCAACAGGACAGGTAATCACATCTGTCTTAGGCAAAGACTCCTTCATTTACCCAAATTTACCCATCCTTGGAACAGGCATTCCATTTTATGCGAGCTCCTGTCTTAGGCATCTGGGAGAAGAAGCTTCAAACCCATCTGTGTCTGCTGACCTCAGTGAACAAAAGAGATTAAGGGAGAGAAATACCTTTGGGTTCTGTGTCTTGGAGCCATACTTTTTAGTCAGGAGAGATAACGTTTTATGAATAATCATGCTCCTAAAGAATATAGTCTCCTATTTAAAGGAGAAAAGGATCACCTGAGTTGAAATTCCAGCTGCCATACAATGTAAAAATATGGGCCTGTATAATATGGCCCTCCATATTATAAGTTGCCTTGATAGTTTCAGTAGCCACTGTCCCAGACATGCCTGTCTGCCTGCCTGTCTGCTTCATACTCCTCTCCATGATGGTCATAGATTCATCTTCTGAAACTATAAGCAAGCCTCAAATTAAATGCTTTCTTTTTAAGTTGCCTTGGTCATGGTGTCACTTCGCAGACTAGAAAAGAAACCAAGACACTCACCGACCAGAACTAGATGATAAGGTCCTACTGTTGAAGACTTCACAACCATGGATACCCAAACAAACAAATCAAACTGGAACTGAGATGGAAATGTTCTCCCAACTGGCTAGCATCTTCAGTGCCAGAGACTGCTATGCAGGCCAGAAGGTAGGAAAAGACAGAAATGTTGTACCCACCATGGATCCTGCATATGACAATAGTGACTTGCCAGGAACCGTGGCAAGACTGTTTTGAGAGTGAACGGCTGCTTTCTGGTTGGATTTGAGGCCGACTCCATGGGAAGGAATACATACCTGGTACTATAAACCTGCATAGTAAGCTACAGTAAGGGAGGTCATGAGCCTATGTGGAAGACCACTGATGTTAAACTAAAGGGACAAGTAGCCAAATTCCCTTCTACATATTTATGCATCCACTCTAAGACTAGTGCCATTCTCAGTCCTGAGCAGAGATGTTTCCTTTTGTACTGATTGACAGTTAATAGAGTCTCATAACTGGTCGAAGCACTGACAGTGAGAGACTGCTGAGTGCTCAGCCCTAAACAGGACATCTATATCATGGCCACCAAGACCCATAGAACATCACAGAAGATGGAGCAGAAAGACAGTAAGAGCTGGAGGATGGAGGATGAACACACAACACCTTTAGCTCCAGGAATAAGATTACACACAGAGAGATATAAAAGTACCAGAGGGAGTGGCTGGGAAGCATGAGGGGTCTACAGGAGTGAGGGGATATTAAAAGGTAATGGCAGTTAATGTTCAAAACTACATTGGGTATGTGCATGAATACATCAAAAATTAAAACATCAATTTTTTAAAAGATTCCTTGTCTTAATGCAAGGATAACTTTCAGACCCCCTTACGAAGTAAATTCTCTTATCTATGGTATGCCAGAAATCACAAGAAATATATGTTTTGTAAATATATGATTTCATTCAATTTTGCAAATGTATTATTTCAATTCATGAACAGTTGTGATTCCAGTTATAGTTCTTGTGATGTCAAATGCCTCTGGATAGCCCTGCATTTCTAGTCTATGTGATCCATTCAATACTAGAAACAGAAATAAACTGAGCAAGGCATCAAAGCAGACACAAAAGCCAGGGTTAACATCAATGTACTTCCTTATATTTAGTATATTCAGAATCTTGGGAACGTCATTCTCAACTTTCTATACACACACACACAACCACACACATTCATACACACAGAGACTGATCATTTACTACTCTTTAACTTATTCCAAATAAATAAAATAGAAGCACAATTTGCAATTTTCTTGTACTTACATAAGGATTTATTGAACTCCTACCATAAGGCAAGCACTGCCCAGACACAGTCTAAGTGCTGTGAGATAATGATTATACCCTTGAGACACTTCCATCCTATGCCAGGAGACCTACCTCAGAATCCATGGGGCATTGCTTCCAGAATCCCAAGTAGACAGCAAATCTACAAATGCTCAAATCCCCTAAATAGCTTAGTTGGTGTGCGGAACCTAGGCATAGTCTAGATTTACTCATGATACCTAACATGATATAAATGCCATACAAATAGCTGCTAGTGTCACTATATTGTTTAGGTAACTACAAAAAGAAAATGCTGTCTGTATATGGTCAATACAGATGTAAACTTTAACAACAATTCATGGTAATTTTTCAGTTGTTATTACATTTGTATTTATTTATTATATGTGCATATTATATGACCTATGTTATATGTGATCATTTTAAACACACACACACACACACACACACATATAAAAAGTTGCCTTGGCCGTGGTGTCTCTTCACAGAGTAGAGCAGTGACTAAAGCACCATGGATCAAGCACTTCTGCTTTGACCACAAGTGTGTCATGACCACATATAATATATATTCACATTTAGAACTATAACCAGTAATATGCCCTCTCTTCCCTAAGTTGCTTTTGGTCTTGGTGTTTGTCACAATATAAAGGGAATTAGAACACCAATCCTCTTTGAAGCCTGCACATTGGTTCTGAGTTTTATCCATGAAGCAGTGTCATCATCTTTTCATCCCTTTCAAGTAAAACCACAGAAGAAACACTTCATAAATACAAATAATGCATTTCTGAAATTTATAACTTCATAAACTTATGAACAGAAAGAAATAAAAAGGGGCAAGTGAGATGGCTCAGTGGATGGTGCTTCTGCCAAGAGTGATAACCTGAGTCCAGTTGCTGGGACCCACATGGCAGAAGAGAAAATTAACTCCTGAAAGTTGTCCTCAGGCCTCCACGTGCACACCATGGTACACATGCACATGTATGCACACATGCATACAAACACACAAAATAAATAAATGTAACAAGTTTTTTAAAGAACTTTAAAACTGTTGTATATTCAAAAAAGGACCCAAAGTAAGTATTGCCTGTAAGTCCCTGGTAATACTTAACTCTGGAGACAGAGTATGACTGGCAGGTAGGCATAGCTAAAGAAGAAACAAAGGAGAGCTTCTCCTGTTCTTATATGTTCCCTGTTCTGTTTAAATATTCATTCCATAAATAATCACATGATATTCAAAGCATTTTAAAAAATAATTTAAATTTTTGGGCTGGAGAGATGGCTCAGAGGTTAAGAGCACTGACTGCTCTTCCAGAGGTCCTGAGTTCAAGTCCCAGCAACCACATGCTGGCTCACAACCATCTATGAGAGCTGGTGCCCTCTTCTGGCCTGCAGGTTTACATGCAGGCAGAACACTGTATACATAACAAATAAAATCTTTAAAAAAAATTAATAAAAAATAATAATTTAAATTCTTAAGAAAAACTAAAAACAGATATGCCCACTGCAGAGTTGCACATCATGCTGATTGAGAACTAGAAACATTATGTACACATATTCTAGATTATACAACAAAAATCTCACACTAACTTGGAATAGGAAAGGAATTTCTAACTATTATGCCAGAGAAAAAGGGGAAACATGCTAATTTTTAACCACATAATAAAATTACTGAAACACATTACTTAAACTCAAGAAAAATTACTTAAACTCAAGAAAAAACATCCTAAAGCATATGTAAAAACAATTGATACTTCCAATATGTAATAAACTCTGGCAAAATAGAAATGTATTGGTTTTTAAATGGGCATAGAGTATTTATAGTCAACTAACTCTCTCAATGTGTCTGCGTATGTATGTGTACGTGTGTGTTATACAAGCAGAAAATCTAAGATATTTAATCGTATTAGACACTTCTGGCAAATTAGTGAATATTTTTATATCTAATACTGAAGATAGCACAGAAAAAAGGATAGTCTCAGACAAAATGATAGAATTTTAAATTGCCCTTAACTTTCTATAGGGCAACCTGAAATCTATATCAAAATTTAAAACATGCTATGTCACAAAGAAAGCAATTTTATATTTCAAGACATATCCTATAGAGATAAATTCAACAAGATGAAAACATTGATTAAGCAAGGGCTGGTAATGCATGTCTTTAACACCAACACTCAGGAGGCAGAGGAAGGACAATCTCTGTGAGTTCGAGAACAATCTATTCTACACAGCAAGCTTTAGGCCAGCCACTGCTACATAGTGAGACTCTCTCTCAAAAAGAACAAAAACAATAAAAGAAAAAGAAAAAAAATCATGGAAGCAAATGTTAGTAATAGGCTAAAAAATCTAAATGTACACTTCAAAAAGTTAAAATGTTCAAAATCCATAGCATTTCATGATATTGCAAAACAAAGAAATCATTAAAAATAATAATGAAGGTCTTTCCCTATCAGAAAGAAAACTTGACAGAGAAAAAAATTATGGGGGCAGGGTTCAAGCAGCAAGTTTCTATTAGTGTTAAATATAACTTTATTGTGTATACAAGTATTTACATAAACATGTATACATGTCTGTATAAAAATGCATACATAGCAAGCAATGGCTTGAATAACTTCATCTTCTCAAATGAGTACTTCAGTTTTTATGATAATAAATACTAAGAAATGTTTTCACTCAGTAATGACCATTAGAAACACCTTATTAACTCCTGTGTCCCTCTATGTTAGTATCTTCTCACCTTTAAGCCTTCAGCTGGTAGCCTATAGCCAAATCTTGCTGGAAGATCCTCAAATGTCTGAGATGCATTTTCAAAATTATACTAAATATAAAAAATCAAGTTAAAATCAATTTATAATATTACATTTTAAAGTTTATTAAATCACATAAATTATCATTTCTGTAATTCTGATTTACTAGTGCAACATATCACAAAATAGAAAGAGCATCAATTAAGATAGCAAGAATAAATATAATTTACATAAACCACTTAAATTTGATTCTAACTTGATGTATTATCAAACATGAATAATAATTCTGTAACATTATACTACTATTTTCTGGGTAAAGATAATTCCCTGCCAACGAATTTTCTAGATATACAATTCCAGCAGATGAGTTCCATTTTATTTTCTCTACATTTTAGGGGTCTGATTTAATAGAAGAAATTTACAGGATTTCTGGTGAAAGCTAAGAAAGATGACATTTCCTCCCAGCAAAAGTAACATCAACTCAAACTGTGATGTACTGTCAATTTTTATATTAAAAAACACTTAAGACAGGGGTTCTCTACCTTCCTGATGCTGTAAACCTTTAAAACAGTTTCTCATGTTGTGGTGATCCCCCAACCATAAAGTTATTTTTGTTGCTACTTTATAACTGTAATTGCTGTTATGAGTGCAATATAAATATCTGTGTTTCTGATGGCCTTAGGCAACCCCTATGAAAGGGTCATTTGTCCCACAATGGGTCACAACCAGTTGAGAACCAGTGACTTAAGGACCAAATTCAGCGGAGCACATAATAGGGAAAGCTAAAGCTATTTAAGTGTTTTGATTTGATTTATTATTGTTGGGAATGGTACACACATGCCATAAAGGACATATGGAGATCAGAAGATAATTTTGTCGAGATGGTTCTACATGTCCACTTTGATGTGGGTTTCAGGGATTGAATTCAGGTCTCAGACTTGTAAAGTAAGCACTTTATCCATCTCACTAGCCCAAGTTATTCAAACAATTTCCATTTTCCATACAGATATTGGTTCTTGTGCTACAGTGTTGAGTCTTCTACTATAATAAAAGAGAGTGTGCTTTTAGGAGATAACAGGAAGATGAGGGACATAACTCAGTGGTAGAGCCTTGCCTAGCAGGCATGGAGCCCAGAGTTCCATTTCTAACACCACAAAAAAAGCTTAAAGATGATAGCAGTACTGACCTAACTGGGAGACAAGTCTGCTGTATCATTTAAAATGATTAATCTACTACATGCAAAACAAGAGAAAAAAGAATAGAAAAAAAAACATAGAATAACAAGTAACTTTTGTAACGCAGATGAAATCTATGCTATTAGTAGAATTTAAGATAGTTGTTCATAATCTGTAAGTCATAAATAGAAAACATATTTACAAAGTAAGGAAGTTACTTGATACTAATCACAAGACAGAAAAGTCTTCAGGGGCTAAGAGGTGACTCAAAGGCTAAGAGTACTTTCAGAGGACCCAGGTTCCTATCCTAGCAACACCCACATAGTAGCTAAAGTATTGTTATTTTAGCTATTCAACCAAGGTCAACTCAGTATTAAATCTAAGGAGGTCATTTAACCCTTCCCAAAGACACCAATGTAAAATGAAGACATTGATTTAGATCAGTGTAGAAAGAGCAAGGGAAAATACAAGTGTGTAAAGGTAGCACTTTAAAATGTATGCTTTGAAAACGAGGAAAGCCACAAATAAGTGTTCTTGGATCACTTTTATGACTAAATTTTTGGAACTAAAACAGTACTTGTAACATCCATCAGGGCTTGGAAGACAGGTATTCATTCATTCACAACCCTGTAATATAAACTATTACCATCACCCTCATTCTGCATGATGAACACAGAATACCTAAAACAACTTACACCATTTACACCATTGGAAGGAGCAGGAGTCAGAGCCCGGCTCTTAAACCACAAGGTACAACTAACTATACTTCCACTTTCATTGTCAGGTAACTGTGGACTGAGACGTTAAGTAATTTGTTCAAGGTCATCTTACCACATGAACAAGAATTTAACTCACCTTGTAACACTATTACCAAAGCTCTAGATTACCATTACATATAATCTATTCATCCCTGCCACTTCTTACTATGTGATTCTGACAGTCACCTTGCTGACCATCAAGTAACCAATCCTCTCTGGCAAATACAAACAATGAAATCAAAGGCAAATTGGGATCAACTAAAATGATGCCATTCAACTGTAATTAACAAAATAACATGAAGTGGCACATCCATGCTTAATATTGCTACATTCACAACAGCATGATGTTTGCTATGAAAGAAAAGAAGGAAGGGAGGGAAGGAGGAGGGGGAAAGGGGAGGGAAGTAAGGGAGAAGAGAGGGAAGGGGAAGTATGGAAGGGAGGGAGAAAGGAAAAGAGGGAAAGAAAGGAAGGAAGGAAGTATGGAAGGGAGGGAGAAAGGAAAAGAGGGAAAGGAAGGAAGGAAGGAAGGAAGGAAGGAAGGAAGGAAGGAAGGAAGGAAGGAAGGGAGGGACGAAGGAAAAGAGGGAAAGAAAGAAAGGAAGGAAGGAAAGAAAGAAAGAAAGAGAGAGAGAGAGACGAGGTGTGGTGGTATACTCCTATAATCCCAGCACTCAGGAGGCAGAGGCAGGTGGATCTCTAAATCGACCTAGTCTACACAGCTGGTTTGGAACAGCCAGGATTATGATAGCAAGAATTGTTAGCAAATATGATAGCAAAAAAAAAGAAATAAAAGATACCAGGTAGTAAAGAAACCAATAAGATTCTACACAAGAGCTGGTAGGTGATGGTGCATGCCTTTATTCCCAACAATCGGGAGGCAGATCTCTGTGAGTTCAAGGCCAGTCTGGTCTACAGAGAGAGTTCCAGGACAGGCTCCAAAGCTACACAGAGAAACCCTGTCTCAAAAACAAAAGGTTCTACACAAAACACAAGGATGTAGGTATGTGCACATAGTCTCAGGAACAAACACACCATTTATAAGGCACTTAAACGTACAAGAAATTTATGCTGGATATTAAGCAAATAAAAGAAAATAAGACACTCAATTTTCAAGTAACTGTATGTAGTTCAGTGTGTTTATAAACACATTATAAGATCCATCATCCGTGGCATTTTTTAAAGCATTAAGTGATATTTTTAGACATAAATAAATTATATTACACTTACTGCTAAAATGTCTGCTTCTACAGGCAGCAGGTTGAGGAATGCAAAGAGCTGCACAGTCAAGATGGTGTAGACTTGTGTGGCAGACAGCATGAGCATCCCTATGGAGAGCAGCATCTCGTAAATCACCTAGGAGATAAAGAAAGAATAACTGGAAAAGCTGGTGCTTTCTCCCCTAGAAAAAATCATTTCCCACATTAATGCCTAACATCCAAAAATATAATAATAATACAAATGTGTTCATATTAATTATAAATGTGCTAGTAAAACTAAGAAATATTTCAAAGCCAGGCATAGCAGTGCACTTAGCCTACTTACTGTGTAAAGAGAAATACAAATTGTTCATCATGTTACAGACAACATTCAGCTACATATGATTCTTCACAGGAGAAAAGCATTTAAAAGGAAATGACTCTTAAGTTTGCTATAAATCCTTTTCCAAGAAAGGTACAAGGACACAAACCTGTAGCCCAGCTCCTTGGAGAGCTGCTGTGAGATGGGACTTGAGCCAGGGACTGAAAACCTGGGGGGCCCAGAGAAGCGGGGCTGCTCCCCCTCGACTGAAGGTCAGAGAGCTTAAGCTTACTCTAGCTCTATAAAGTTACTGACAGGACAAGATATCCTGATGCAGGATGTGGCTACTTGGCATTTTGGGTATTAAGATGGCCCATAGAGGTGGATCCGCTCCACCCTGATCAAAAGTCAGAGAATTCAAGCCTATTCCTACTCCTTCAAGGATAAGATAGGAGGTTTGACCCAGGGAGTGGCTGCCTACAGGATACTTGGTCTAAGGTGTAGTTGCTGCATGTCCTTCCTCAAACATCAGAATGCTTAACTCAGGAAACAGTAGCTTGATGACTTAAGTAAGGAAACAAATAATTGTTCTCTTTGTACTTTGTGACATGTTAAAGCAGTCTTTTACCCTCTTCCCCCCCCCCTTTTTGGATTGGAGTATGTAAGCATGGGAAATAAACCACGGGCCTATTCAGTATTCACCAGATTGCCCTCCCAGTTCTATCCTATGTCTCTGTGTTTCTTTCATATCTCTGTTCCTCCTACATAATTTTTCTAATCCACACACCCCCTACCCTGGAATGTGCAAACCCCATTGAGGCTGGACCCCGACAGAGACCAGCCTGAACAACAACATAGTGAGGTTCTCACCCTTCAGCATCCACCCTTACCCTACATCTTATACGAGAAGATAATGACATTTTTTTTTAAAATGGGTTTACTTGTACTATTTCTTAAAACTGAACATGATCTTCAAAGGAACCTAGAGGCTACTAAATGGCTGTTAAAGGAAGCGGTTCCTTTCAAATACCAAGATCTTCCACAACCTGATCTCATGATTCTAATTCAGTATCATCAATGCTGAGTATGAAAGCTTTACCTGAATAACGGAAGACTTCTCCATGACCACGTACTTTACATTGGCATACTGTGCTTTCAGTTTGTATACTCCTACAGAGTAAGTATAACACCACCCACACTATGTCTGTGTGGCAGCACACATCTGAAATTCCAACAGTGTAAGCGACAGACAGAAGATTACAGGGGCTCACTTGTCACCTGTCTAGCCAATTAATGAGCACCATGGTCAGTGTGAGATCCTGACTCAAAAACAGTAAATAAAGAAAGAAGGCAGAGAACAATAGAGGAAGACAGAGATATCAACTGCTAGACTCCACACATAAACTCACAAACAACACACCACACAGAATACATGCATACAGACACAGAAAAATCTAACAAATGAAGTTCAAGAACACATTAAGATGACATTTGCCATAAAGTTCAGTTCAACATATGTGAATCTTGTAGGTGACAGGTCTCAGAATCTCAGTGAAGAATGTCTACATGGACTATCTTGTAGGTGACAGGTCTCAGAATCTCAGTGAAGAATGTCTACATGGACTATCTTGTAGGTGACAGGTCTTCCGAGAAGTTCACCTGTCTCATTTTTGGTGTGATGTATATAAAACTTACCATTTCAAAAACAGCTAACTAACTATATTTTTACTGTCATGTACTAGATTACCATCTTATATCCTGACAAAATGAAACCCACAGCCCTTAGCAACACTTATTTACTTCCTGTGAGAATGTGACACGTGGGGCAGCACACAGTAGACTCATTCATCTTCTGTGACTGGCTCAGCCCACTGCATGTCTTAAACACTGACGAACTATAAAAGTATAAAATCTGCTCCTTCTCAGGCTGATAGTGCCCCATGGCTTGTACACACCACATCTTGTTTACCTACTCATCCATTAACAAAAATTAAATCGCTTACATGTCTTGACTTGTTAAGAAACATTTACTTGTGTCTCTTCTTTTAGTTGGATATGACAGATTGCCTTAGTTGTAAAAACAGAATTCCTCTGAGATTACAGCAGACTTTGTTCAACAGTCACTGGTCAGCCCAGACAGGAATGTTTGCTGAAACAGCATCCACCCTGCCTAAAGGAAACAATTCAGAAAGGAAAGACTACGGAACTGCACATAGCCCCCAGAGCTGCATCAAGTTCCTCATTCCAAAGCCCCACACCTATAAAGGGTGCCCTTTGCAGACCCCTCCATTCTGATGGGAGAGAGGTTGTCCTTTGCCGTGCATGCTAATAAATGCAATCATGTGTTGAGGTTAGACTCTGTTCTTTCTGCCTTGACTCTTTCCTCTGGGCTCCAAATCTAATATGGTACACACCAGAAGAAGAACTGCAGGAATGCTGACTTTTTTAGTATTAAACCATTTTCCACAGATGCTGAAGCCTGTGTACCCACCAGTAATGAACTTCTCATAGGTAGCAACACCGGCTGTTTGCTATTTTTGACACAGCCACCCTAAAGGGCACAAAGTTGTGGTTCTGGTTTGCATTTCTCTATGAATTAGTAATGTTGAGCATCTCTTCTAGTACTCTATGCCCATTTGCACATCTTCTCTGTGCACTCATCTCCTTTTAATCAAACTCTATTGCTACTGTTGAGTTATAGGGGTACTGACACACTTTAAATATCAAGCCTTGCCTAGTATAGGACTGAAACATATTTTCTCCCATTTGGTACATTATTTTCTCACTGTGTAAATAGTAGACAAGTCCTTCAATACACAAACACTTTTAATTTTTATGGGTGCCAACTCCCCTATTTTTTATTTTATTACCTTTGTTTTTGGTGTTATACATAAGAAATCCAACAATGCAAACCTTTTCCCTGATTCCTTAATATATTATCTCTATGTTTAGATGTTGGACACTTTTTTTTGCTAACTTTTACATTAAACAGTAATAGAACTTACTTGGAAAACACTTTCTTGCTCAAGACTGAAAAGTGACATGCCATGCGATGATTCACAAACTTCTTACAAGTCAAAGAACAATGAATAGGTCAAAATAGACAAGAAGACAAGGTGGGGGAGAGATGCTAACAAACACACACTTCATAGTTCTCTCAATGCCACTATTGTCAACTATATCAGAGGTTGTCAACCCCAGAAAAGAACCAACAGAAAACAAGAAATGAACAATTGACAATGAAACTTTTCTCAGCGGTTTGGAAATCTTGAGCACTAGGGAACATAGCAGAAAATTCTGGCTTTTGTGGTTATCAAAATATGCGCCGTGTACTTTAGAGTATGTCTCCTAAACCACAATGTTTTATTTTTACGATGTTTCTACAAATATGTGAATGTTACCACTATAGCTAGCACTGAGAGAAAACTTGACTTTATGCTAGTTCTGTGTTAATGATCTGATGGGAATGTTACTCCCCTACACAGCCTTTAAAACAGAACAGGAGAAAGTGACTTGTACTGTCACTCTTTCAGGGGACAGAACTTCTATATGTAAGTACTAGGAACTAACAGACTGAAAAGTGAACAAATCTGCTTACTCGTCATTCCTACCTTCATCCCTCATTCTTTAATTTGTGTACAATTCTTAGATGGAAAACAGTAATGCAGCCAATGATCTACAAAAAGTGTGGGTGTATAAACGTGAACTCTTTCATGCTGTGGTCATGGTAGTAGACTGTCACACACCAGACCATGTTACATCATCACCATTGTTACACGTTGCTTCCTTAAATTTAATTTAGTTATGTGTATGTGGGGAGAGGTGTGCCTGCGCACAGGAGCCCACACTCAAGGAGGCAAAGACAACAGATCCCCGTGGAGCTAGTCACAGGGAGTTATACAGGATGTGGGTGCCTGGAACCAAACTCTTAAGAGTGCTCTGCGGCCTATGCTCAGGCCCTGTAACCAGCTTTACAATGTTTTCCCAGCTATGTTCTTGGCTTTCTTTTCTAGATGCCAGGCCCACCCGTGGCAAGTGTTTGCAGTCAGTTTATACATCTACCATGAGTTACTCCTTTAATCTCCTACTTTTTTAAATGCTCACTCCTTCCTATCTTAAGTTTTAATTCTCATATTTACTGTTTAGTGTCTTTATTTGCTTAAAGTATATGTACTTCTCAATATTTACTTTACAGATGTGCAAACAGTGCTTGACAAAAATTGGATGCTTAGCACTTGTGAAACAAATGTACACAACACTTCTCTCTTTTTTTTTTTTTTTTTTTTTTGGTTTTTCAAGACAGGGATTCTCTGTAACTTTGGAGCCTGTCCTGGAACTAGCTCTTGTAGGCCTCAAACTCACAGAGATCCGCCTGCCTCTGCCTCCCGAGTGCTGGGATTAAAGGCCTGCACCACCACCGCCTGGCTCACAACACTTCTCTTTATACTATCTTCAACAAAACCTCTAAATGTGACTACCATTTTACCTCTCTTTAAAAAGTTCTAAGACTTTAACATTAAACTTGTCTTAAGGCTCAATAGGAGAGCAGCTGCCTACCATGGGCCTCAAAGAGGCACTGACTCCCCCGTACCACCAAAAATTAATAAAAATCCCGTTTCCATTAAAACCAGGGTGTGGTGGTTTCAACAGTAGTCCTAGCTACTCAATGGAATTCAAGACTAACATAGACAACACAGTGAGATTCTGTCTCAAAAAGATTCCTAAGTGAAAAATGTCTTATGCATATGTTAGAAATACACATAAATATACATACATTGAATACTATGGAGGCTGGAGAGATGGCTCAGCAGTTAAAAGCAGCTGTTGATCTTGCAGAGGACCCAGGTTTGGATGCCAGCATCCATGTCAGGTGGCTCACAAACCTCTTCCGGTTTCCCTCTTCTGGCCTCTGAAGGTACCTGCACATATGTGGTATGCATCTTTATACTGTGTCACACACATATACATACAAAATAAATAATTCTTTAAATGTTATGAAACAATAAGATAATCTATAAATGAATGTTAACTCTGGGTGGTGGGTCCTTATATCATTTTTAGTTTGTTCTTCATACTTATTTACATACTTCAGAGAAAAAATTTCTAGAGTCTATTAATTTATGGTGGTACCTGCCTTTAATCCTAGCATTTAGGAGACAGAGGCAAGTTGACCTCTGTGAGTTTCAGGCCACCCTGACCTACATAGGGAGTTCCAGGATAGCCAGGGCTTTCATAGATGCTGTCTCAAAAAAAACATCAAAATGATGACGATAGTTCAGGTATGTGGCTGCTGGTAGGCTGTACATACTCCATGGAGATCCTGTACCCATGCACAAGCCTTGCTAGTGACTGGAGGCAGGCTTTGGCTTTGGGATTAAACAGCTCATGCCACTTCTATCTGCTTTATGTTTGTAGTTGAAGATCTGCGCTCTCAGCTTCCTGGTCCTGCTGCCTGCCACTTGCAGCTATGGAGTCCTAAGTCTAAATAAACCCTTTCTTCTATAAGTTGCTTCTGACCATGGTGTCTCATCACAGCAATAGAAAAGTAACTAATACACTGGCAGCAATAAGCTCTCGTGCAGGTGAGTTATGGGTACTAGGAACTAAACTTAGGTCCTCTGCAACTGCACAACGGCTGAGCTGCTACCCCAGCTCGGCTCCCAAAATATTCTATCCCATACAGCAGCTCTAACAATGAGTATGATTGCCATAAAGTGAAAAAGCAGCAGGCATGTGTATCAGTAGACAATCCATGTCAATTAGCTACATCCCATAGCTCAGTTAACTGTGATGCTGTAATTGCTAGCATTCAATTCCCACTGGCAAATGGCTCAGCACTGTCCTCAGACCCAAAGGTAAACTAAACTGAAAAACAAAACAAACAAACAAACCTCAATTTTTTTAAGCATCCTGGAACTATTCTAGGTACCAATACCAATTTTATAGCAGCAGGGAGCTATATCAGGAAACAGGAACCATATAATACACTAAACTATAGTATGATATAAGTATAAAGATATACATTACAGAGGCAGGAGAGTAGAAATCCTGTGGGGCTTGAGAAACTGCTGGGAATAATGGACATGTTTGTCAACTTCACTATTGTAGTTGTTTTATAGCTATTTAAATGTCAGTGCTTATCAGAGTTTATACTCAATATCTGCAAGCTTTTTCAATCAACTAGTCAAAATTCTGTTTTTAATATTATAGAAAAGATGGCCAGAAATGGCCCTTAATCCCAGCACTCAGAAGGCAGAAGCAGGAAGATCTCTGTGAGTTCAAAGCCATTCTGATCTAAATAGCAATTTCCAGGCCAGTCAGAGCTACCTGTGAAACCCTGCCTCAAAATATAAATAGACAGACAAACAGACAGACATAGACAGACAGATAGATAAACTATGATAGAAGATTAAATAGTCAAGATGGAGGAAGGACAGAGATGAAAGCAAGGAAAGAGATATCTTGTTTGAGGCAGCCATTATGGGGTTATCAAGAAACCTAGCTCTAGAGAAATTCTCAGGAATCCACAAGAATGACCTCAGCTAAGACCCTAAGCAATAGAGGAGAGGATGCCCGAACTAGCCTTGCCCTATAGTCAGACTGATGAATTTCTTAAATATCACCACAGAACCTTCAGCCAGCAACTGATGGAAACAGAGGCAGAGACCCACATCAGAGCACTGGACTGAGCTCCCAAAGTCCAGTTGAAGAGTGGGAGGAATGAGAATATGAGCAAAGAGGTTAAGACCATGAGGGGTTCACCCACTGAAACAGTTTACCTGAGCTAATGGGAGCTCATCAACACCAGCTGGACTGGGAAGGAACAAGCATAGGACCAAACTGTTCCCTCTGAATGTGGTTGACAATTGCATGGCTGGGACAGACTGAGGGGTCACTGGCAGTGGCATCAGGATTTATCCCTACTGCTTGTACTGAGTTTTCTGGAACCTGTTCTGTTTGGATGGATACCTTGCTCAGCCTAGATATAGTAGGGAGAGCCTCGGACCTTCCCCAAAGCAATGTGCCTTACCCTCTCTGAGGACTGGATTGGGGGGGGGGGTGTTGTATGGTGGGGATATGTGGAGGAAATGGGAGGAGGGGAGGGAGTGGGAACTTGGATTGGTATGTATAATGAAAAAAGATGGTTCGAAGAAAACTAGGCTACAGATAATTTCACTAGGCTGTCCAGATAGAGCTGATCCAATACAGTAAAGAAAGCAGGACACAGCCAGAGTTTGTGGTACAGGCAAGAAAATTCTGGTGTACAGATATCAACAAGGAAATTCTGGTGTACAGATATCAACAAGGAATTGCTGAAGAACACAGATGTAATGTGTATTTGTGAGAACTGGTTAGAGAATCCCCTTCCTAGGCCTACAAAGACCTAAGGGCCTTGTAGAGAGCTAAGGATCCTGCTACCCAAGGCCTGCACGAGAGCTGTAACACTAGAGGATGTCACCTGTCACTACACTCACCTGCCTGCTGCTTTCATTCACTGGTGACACAACTGAGGGATACAAAGCTACTAAACACCAGCACATGGCTTCTTTTCACCACTCAGAATGCCAATGCAAACATGCACGTTAAAAACTGCTCATGAGGTTTCAGGCTGGAAAATGGATGTGTCTAATATTCTGACAAAGAACTCATCTACATTCTGTCCATGCCTTGGGTAAGCGTGTGTTTGTGGCTTAATTTAAAGGAGACAAATTAATTGGCCTGGTAGAGGCGATTTCAATTACAGTCCAGCATTTAGGTGGAATATGACTCTTTGCTTACTAAGTTGATAGTGAAAACTAGGAACAAGAAGTAAAACAGATTGGAAAAGCTTGCAGTTTGGCCAGAAAAGAAGCACTCCTAAAGGTGAGGTCAAGGCAGTAGCATCCCAAGCATAAAGAAGCCACAGACTAAGAGAACAGTAAGATGACATGAAGGCATCTCGGGCTGTGCACACTGCCACCCATCACAGGGTCGCCATGTAAAAAGAGAGCTCATTTGAAAGCCTCTGCTTGAAGAAGAGCTCTCTCCAGGATGCCTGCTTGCACGAGGCCACCTAGAGAAGTGCTTCCCAGGCTTAGTACCCAGGCAATCAGTGGTAACTGCAACCATCTGTACAAACAGGCTAAGTTGCTACTTAACCTGGAAGACAATGGAATCGTCCATGGGTTGCAGGTTTTACAGCAATGCAGAATGCAATAGATAGGAGGTCATAAAAGCTCCGATTTTAAAGAAAACCTGGAAACTCCAGCATGTTTAACAGGGTCAAAGTCCCTAAAGGCGAACACCAAACATATATGACAATGAAGCTATAATCTAAACTCACACCACATCAAAACAATAACAGAAAAGTGTATCAAGGGCCCAAAAATAAGAGCTCTCAATTAGAAAAGACCTTAAAGAAAATACAGGACCAGGTCTGACAGTGTATGAAAAGATGATCAAAGTCATTGGTGACAGGGTGACACAAATCAAAATCATGAGTAGGGCTGGGCATAGATAGTGGCACATACCTTTAATTCCAGCACTTGGGGAGCTGACAGAGCTCTGGAAGTTTAAGACTAACCTCATCTACATAGCAAGCTCCAGGTATAGTGAGACCATGCCTCAAACAAACAAACAAAGAAAAACCATAGGTAGGTACCATTCACAAGAGTAACAATAATAATTTTTAAGACAGAAAATAGGAAGCTGGAGAAGAATCAGTAGATAAAGTCCTTGCTGCCACACAAATATAAAGATCGAGTTCAGATACCCAGCACTCGGAAAGTGGCTCATGGTGTGCACAGCTGTCACCCCAGTGCTGAGGAGACAGAAACAGGAGGACCCTGGGGCTTGTGACCAACTTGGCTTGCTGAACCAGTGAGCTACAGATTAGACTGTCTCAAAATTTAATGTAGAAAGAGACTAAGAAAGGCATCCAGCATCACACACACTCACTCTCGAACATATGCATACACATGCACAGGCATAAACCAGACAGACATACACCAAACCGAAAAATTGAAAATGAAATAGGAACTCTTACAAAGATATGGAGAAATTTGTACCCTCACCCTCTGCCAATGTAAATATTGGCTATTCTAGACACTATGGAAAACAGTTACGCAGGTTCCCTAAAAACTAGACACAGGCTTACCATAAGCAATTCCAGTCTTGGTACAAAGAAATAAAAACTGGTACCCAAACACATCCTCATTGATGAATGCTAACAGAAACACTAAACACAACAGGCAAAGGGTTAAAACAATTCAAATATCCATCAATGACTGAATAAATTGTGTTTGTAGAGGAATATTACACAGTAGTTTAAAAGTGCTAGTACATGTTACTATATGTAATTAAGTGAATGCCACTAAGTCACAATCATGTATCATTAGATCGCCTATAAAATACTAGAGTAACTAAATACATAAAAAGAAAAGTAATTACTGGTTGATAAGGCTAAGGGTATTAGAAAATAAAGAAAAGTAGCTGCTAATGGCACAGGATTTTTATTTTTTTATTTATTTTTTATTTATTTTTTTTAAATATTTATTTTGTATACAATATTCTGTCTACATGTATGCCTGCAGGCCAGAAGAGGGCACCAGACCTCATTACAGATGGTTGTGAGCCACCATGTGGTTGCTGGGAATTGAACTCAGGACCTTTGGAAGACCAGGCAATGCTCTTAACCTCTGAGCCATCTCTCCAGCCCAGGATTTTTATTTTGAAGTGGTGAAAACATTTCAAAACTAAACAACATTGAAATACACAAAATGCCACTGGATTGCTACTTTTAAAACGATTAGATCTTTTTGGTGTGGGGGGGCATTGTAAGTGTGTGGTGCATGCGTGTGAGTGTGCTGGTATATGCAATATGCGCACACATATGAGGGGCCGGCAGAGGATATGTGTTCCTCTATCATTCTATGACTTACTGCCATAGACAGGGTCTCTCACTGAGGCAGAAGGTTGCCATCTCAACTAGAACGGCCAGCCAGCAAGCTCTCAGCATTAGCTCCTTATTCACAGCCTTGTCCAGCTTTTCATACGGATACTACAAGTTCAAACTCAGGTCCTCACGTAGCAGGGCAAGTGCTCTTACCCATTACATCACCTTCCCAATCCCTAAACAGCTAATTTGTTAGGTTGATATCAATTCTTACCCTGCCAAAAAAAATCATTTAGCATTTATAATTCATGAGCATATTGTACTTTCTTTCGAAAGGTCAAATACGGAAATTGTAAGACGAGTAACCAGATAAATTCAACATTGACAGGTGCTTTATGTAAGAAGAGGTAAAGATCAATGACTGCTTTCTCTCCCAGGGCTCCGCTCAGAAACCCTCACTTCTCATCAGCTCATTAGAGCTCTTTCCCTGTGGTAAGGAATTCTGTTGAGATCCACTCCCTCTGCAAAGTTTAAGTGGATAGTTCAATCATTAAAAACTGAACTTGAACTAGACAACACTTAAGCAATAAAACATTAACACATTTCTAGCTTCCTTAGAAATTATTCTCAAATTCTTTTGCCCAACCAGAAGTTCTCATACATCAGTGAACAGAATTATCCCAAAATCTATTGCTCTTTGAATTATATAAATGTGGCTACGAATATTTACATGTCTTAATGTACATATGTTTCATGATCATCAGTACCCTAAAAAAACATGATATTAACAATGTTTCTTAGACTTTGTCCTTAAAACACTGATTTCCTCAAGGTCTATGATCACGACTGAAATAGCATAAATGTCTTCTTCCAGCCTCACCCTCTTGTAAGAGGAAGGCAAAGTTATACACAAAAATGTCTCAACACGTAGGAAGAGGAGCACAAGAAAGAATAATAGTAAATGAATATGCTCAAAACATTTAATAAACATGAATGAAAATGTCATAATTAATAGATGGTGGGAAAAAGGAAATGCCTGATTATGTTACAACCTGTGTAAAATTCCTTGGCAGATCACATGGATGTCAAAGGCAGTTTGTGACTAGCTTGAGACTCAGCCCAGGAGCTCTGTGTACACATTCTCTGTGAACTCAGTCCCTTGCCATCCTCCATACTCTCTTCTCACTGAAAAAGCTGTCCACCAGCAGCCTCCCCTTCTGCTTTGTCTGTCCCACCACAAGGTAACCAAACTAACTGTTCATCATTCTTGTGTTAGCCCCTCACGCTAGGGATCCTTTTTTTAAAAACATCTTCAGATTAGGAACTGACATCCTCTGATTCTGTATGTCTAGCATCTCATGCCAGGAAATAACACAAGGGACTAGTGTACAAACATAAACATGAAAAGGGGGGAGCTACTATGGCCTAGCCCTGAAGATCAATGGAAAGCACTGCAGCGCCTTCTCCTCTGTATGCAAGAGCTGACAACTGTACAGTAACCACATTTTACCCGGTTTTAAAATGTGCACAGCAGTCATTAGCAAATAGCACCAAAACATAATGTGGGTTTGGTAAAAATCTACTCTTAAACCTATGTCATTAACCAAAATCAGTTATTTAGCTTGATTTGTATGCAAAGGAAGTTTATAATCAGCTCTATTTTATCTGTTAGTAAAGCAAAATATTAATGTAACATTTTTGCAAGACATCTCAAAAGCTGATTTTTAAGCTGAAAAATTCCAATTACCTTACCAATGAGAAAATTAATTGGAAGGTAAAAAAGTCATTATTGTTAGTGAACAATAACACCCAGGTTCCCTTAATGTTGAAGCTTTTGTCTCCAACAACCTTATTTCTATTGGTCTCCTAGATCAGCAGAAATACAATTCACGGCAGGTCTCTCTTCGTTCATCTAGCGAATGCACAGTCCTTAATACTTACTGCACTAAATTTCCTTCAAAGCCTGCTCCCTGCCTGGGCACAGCCTCTTACTATCATGTCTATCATGAACACTTAATGTACACTTATATTTGCATGCATTAACAGCTTTTTGACTTTAAACGGTTTGTCTAAAAGGAGATAACAAAAGCAAAGTTGGAGACAGAACAATTTACCATTCAACATATGTATAACCCTTGGCACAAAGGTAAGACATTGTAGTGGGAGGGGGAACACGGAGAGAGGAGAGGAAACATAAGAAAGACATGATCCCTTCCTTCAGAGTGTTCCTCACAACCCACAAGGATCTGGTATCATTCTTATCTGCTTAAGTAGTACACTTGAACATACAGTATAAAAAAAAATCTAATTACCATTATAAAAAGGTACCCATTTCTCCCACAAAAAGACATGCTTCAGAAGGACAGGGCTTCTGTCCCTTCAGTTAAGTGATGCTGACTAAGTGCCTAGCACATGACAAAGAAGATATTGAATAAATACTTGTTGGGTGAAAGGATGCTGGGTAAAAAAAGAAAAGTCATTCAAGCAGTGGAGTTCAAGTAATGTTTCTACTGAGATGACATATGTACAGGCCTGCTCTCTCTTCATGCTCACCAGCAAACACACTTTTGTTTGACTGGCCACTTACTCAGGCCTAACATGACATCAGAGAACTAAATATAATTCAGGGAGAAAGTTCACAGCATAATTTAAAAATCAAGAAATTGCATGTAAGCCTAGAAAATCTGCTTGCTAAGGGGAAAAAAAAACCCCTACAGGCCCTTCTATTACTTAGTCCTGAGCCCTTTCGATGTTAAAGAGAGCTTTGAGACACTGCTCCTTCTTTCTTACCACAGGTCCCATTAGCGACAACACAAACATCCCAATTACTAGCTACCATTTTTCATATATTTACTATTTTCCAAACAACTCCGAATCAGAACTGTTATCATCAACATTTCACAGAAGGGGAAACAAGCCAGAGGATGGAAGGCAACAGGATTTACTCACAGATCTTTACTCTGCCCGCCATCCCATGTAGCCTTTCTTCTACCCTTTGAAATTCTTCCAGTGTGAACTTGGGTGGAAACAGAGTAAACTTTGTAGCTGTGCACCCCTTTTGTTGTCCCGCAAAGTCTCACCCCATCTCTGAATAAGGGTTTTGCTATAAGCAATTCAAGTTAATCAACAAAGAAATAATTAGACCCAACATGGAAATGTTGCTGAGCACCTGTTTAAATGCCTTGCAGAATACAAAACTCATAACATCTTCCAACATTCTTAGTGTGAGAATCTCTGGTCTCCAGTTTACTGTTCTGAGAAATGGGAGCCTTGTATGTTTACACTTTTCCTGCCGCCCCAGAACACTAATTAGATATGCTACAGGAAAACAGTCAGTGCATTCGTACTAAGTGAAGGAACTCTCTCTCAGTCCTGAGGTATTTCCAGTGCCCCAAATAGGAACAGCAGTTTGGGCCATTTCCTCGTGATGTGAGCCTCGCTCCTCTGCTCATGGAACAGCTTCCAGTATCCATTTTACCTCTGCATTGCTGAGCATCTTCTCCATCATTGCGTCTCTCCCTAGTACCCGTCCACTACACGTGTTCATCATAAGATCCTTTATTTACATTACTAGCATCAATACTCCCCCAGATCTGCCCAAAGCCATGTCCATTCCCGATGTTATTCTAAGCATGAACCTATCCTTTGGTACAGCCTTCGCATATAGTCTCAATCTCTGGAACTCCCACCTCAGGCTTCCACTTCTCCACCGGCCCTCTGTTCCCAAATTAATGTTCAAAAAAGAGGGATTTGTCGCAACTAAAAGCCAAATGCAAAATCCTTAATCTGGCATTAGAGGGTCTCCACGCTCTACCATTTCTCTTCATTAGGCTGTTCCTTAACTATACGAACTTGGCAAATGTTCTCTGACTTTCCCTAAACCTCTGCCTTGATGATGTCCTCATAGGGTCTGTTGTCTCCCCGCCCCCATTTACTATCAATTAAGCAAATAGCCACATCCTCAATGTAAGAACAAGCCTGAGGCTCATCATTCACTAAACACATTCTCTCTAAGGATTTACAAACTGTCCCAGTGCCCAAGCATTATGAGCAAAGAGTTAAGCAAACGACCCAAAGCCACCAACAAGTAAAAACTCAAATACCCAAGAGTAGTTTACGGGGGGGGGAATTATGATGTGTGTAGTATGTACATGTGCACATATGTGTAGTATATACATGTGCACATATGTGCATATACTTAAAAAGTCAGAAAGGGAATTTGGGTATCCTTTATCAGTCTACAGTTGTACACCTTATTTCCTTGAGAAAGGATCTTTTACTCTAGTGTTTTGCTAGCCTGATGGCCAGCCAGCCCCAGTCCTCTTTCCATCTCCCACCATCTCCCACGGCTGGGGTTACAGGTATGGGCCACTCTCAGACTCTTCACATGGATGCTAGGATCCACACTAAAGTCTTCATGCTTATGTAGCAAATGCTCTTTACCCACTGAGCCTTCTCAGCCCCTCCCTGCACGTTTTTTAAGGAATGCGACACAAAGAGATAGGCTTTATATAGTGGGTGCCAACTCAATCTATTCTCCTACAGGCACGAACTCGTGTTGGTGCCTCTCATCTGTAAGAACTCAATCTATTCTCCTACAGGCATGAACTCGTGTTGGTGCTCTCATCTGTAAGAACGGTATACATAACTGGACACAGAGGAGATGGCTCAGCAGTGCTTCCCGATCCTCCAGAAGACCTGAGTTTGGTTCCCAACACCTACATCAGGTGGCTCACAGCCACCTTAACTCAAGCCTCAAGGTACCCAACACCTTCTGCTGGCCTCCACAGTCACCCACATACATGTGCCATACACTCGCACAGACACAAAAATTAAAAAAAAAAAATTAAGTTGAAATAATTTAGCAAGACAAGATGGCACATGCCTTTAATCCCTGCACTAGGGAGGCAGAGGTAGGAAGAGTTCTGTGAGTTTGAGGCCAGTCCAGTCTACACAGCAAGTTCTAGGCCAGCCAAGTCCATATAGTGAAATCCCCACCACCACCTAAAATAATAATAATAATTTTTTAATGTTAAAGGTGTATTTGGGCCAGCAAGATGACTCATAGGGTGAAGACACTTGCTGACAAACATGAAGGCATGAGTTTGATCTCTGGGTCCTAAGTCACATGAAAAAAGCACAAGTTGTCGTCAGCCTCCACATCTGCACTGTGAGTGTATGTGTGCACGCATACAAAAAATAATTTTGTCATAATTGTACTAACACACTAATGAATTTGAGAGTTGTATGTGATAACACAAAGTAATTAGAAATCTATTGAGCCCATACCTAATATTAGCTATTATGTTTTGTTATTTGTATACTATGACATACAAATTTTGACACTAGCAATCATACACTTCCATTCTTCTCAAATCAATCTTTGTGCAGTGCAAAAGCTTTATACAAGCTTAATTCTGGCTGGGTGGCAGTGACACACACCTTTAATGCCAGCACTCGGGAGGCAGAGGCAGGTGGATCTCTGTGAGTTCAAGTAAGCTCCAGGAGAGGCTCCAGAGATATACAGAGAAACCCCGCCTCGGAAAATCAAAAAAAAAAAAAAAAAAAAAAAGCTTCATTCTTTGCTGTATATGTGTTCAATAATTATCTACAGAATATATTAATTTAAAAACATATTCACAAACAGGCTTTATTAAAATTAACTCACATGTCTACTGTCTGTTTCTTCTTCTGAGAATCTTAACAATGCTTATTAAATGCCTTCCTCTTTTTATGCTGCAGGAAACCACCATACCAGTACCACAAAGCGATAACAAGTCAAACAGTGGAAATCACTATTTTGGTTTACTCATTTGCTTTCAGCTATATATTATTAATTCCTAATTTTAGAATGTCTAGAGTCATAATTTTTATTGTAAACTCCAACTATTTTTAGTTAATGCTAATATAAGTACACCATAATATTTTATCAAGCCAGCTAAAATAAAAACTGGCTTGATAAAATATTATGGTATACTACAAGTAGCAGTATAATATAAAACTACAAAACATAGAGTCTGCCCACCACTATACCTCTGCCCCTAGAGTCAAACCCCTACTCCACCCTCACTTTGCTGAAATTAGTGCCTGAAATCTGATATAAAACCTGTTAGTCTCGGCTGTAGAAACATCAGAGGAAGTAAGCTGCACGTTAGTCACATGCTGTATATGTGTTCAATAATTATCTACAGAATATATTAATTTAAAACCATCATTCACAACCAGGCTTTATTAAAATTAACTCACATGTCTACTGTCTGTTTCTTCTTCTGAGAAACTTAACAATGCAAAATCCTTAAAGAAACAGCAAGGATAAATGAGAAATTAACTCCAAACCCTTCCATAATCAACTTCCCTCACCATGGTTTTTGCACACATGATTTACACTGCCCATCAAGACATCGTGCTGACTTCGAGTAAGGCAGAGCGAAGCATGCACCCGCTGCTAGGATAACCGCCGTTTCTACACAGAGAAAACTGCAGGTTCTACACAACCAGTTCAATGAAGCTTAACCACATAACACAATGGGTTTCACTTCATTTAATCTTCACAACCTTCCCACTTTTTTTCATTTTTTAACCTTTGCTTATTGTGTGTGTTTGACTTGGGAGGGAAGGCACACAATACAGAGGGCAGCTTGGCAGAGTCCGTTCTCCCCTTCCACATCTACAAGGGTTCTAGAAAATCTAATTCAGGTCACTGGGCTTGCACAGCAAGCTCTACTACTCACTGAAACATCTCCCCAGCCCTTTCCGTTTTTATTGATGTCGCAAAACACCAGGGGTAAGTCTAGTCTGACTCCCCAGTTTGCAACCTGTCTTTTGAAATATTTGTTTTTCCTAAAATCTACAATAATACATTCTACAACTTCCTCTTGACATCTATTTAAAAAAAAATTGAAACCGACTTTCTATTAATTAAAAAAAATCAATTAATGAATCCCTGTGACCCTGCACTCAACTCAAATCCAGCTGTGTTCCCCTAAAACGGAGTTATCTTTTTGACCCATTAAAAACTGTCTTTAAACAAGGTTTGATGGCCCAGTAATTCCATACAGAAGCATAGCCAGTTTGAGGTCAGTCTGGGCTACACAGAGATCCTGTCTCAAACAAACAAACCATGACCCTATGACAAATTAAACCTCTCAAGCGCTCTTCCAGAAATTTGCAAATGGCCTGTTTCTACTGGCTCTTTGGAGGCGCGACTAACTTTACTGTATTGTGTCAGAAAGCACAGCTGTCTTCTAGTCACTGCTGAAAAGAATGCAGATTCCACTGTAACTGCTGCATCACTGGGCGAACAGTAACACCCAGGCAGGTTTGGGGCAGACATCAGCCCACAGCAGCTGCCCACGGTGCTGAAACTGAGGATAAAACGGGAGTTGCGGAAATTAACTCCTGCCAGATTAGGACAAAATACAGCCATTTACCAAAGATGCAGCAGAGGCTACCAAAGTTGTTTCCCTCTGGGGGACAGATCAATTCCTAAGCGTCTCTGCCGAAGTTCGAACTTCAAAAATTGGGGGGGGGGGTGAGCGGTGTGTAGCTCTAGCAAGGTCACGTCTAAGCCTGAAAGCTGAGCTTTTAGGGAAGGAAGGGGGCGGGGGAGGGAGGCGGTGAGAAAGGAAGGAAGCGAGCGATCGCATTTTTTTCTTCTTCTTCTTTTTTTTTCAAAGACAAAACTGGCCCCGGCGGATTTTCTCCGAAGACTTAAAAGTCAAGTGCTGGATCAAGGGAAGTCTTCCAAGTACCTTTCCAGGCCACAGGCACCTCTGGAAGGGAACGTGGGAAGCAAAATCCAAGACCCGACAACTTCAGACCTACGAGCCCGCAGGACAGGGCGCTAAGAACCGGTGTCCCGCACGGGCGTGTACTGACACCGAAGGGCCCTACGAGTCCCCGCCGCGGGCCACCGCACCCAGGCCGGAGGGGGTGTGTTCTCCCGGCCAGGCCCGAGGACAACCCCCGCCCACCGCGGCCGAGCCACGCAGGCTCTTACCTGAAGTCCGGCCCCGGAACCCAGGCTCGCGGGCACCCGGGAGAAGTCGCTACCCGGACTTCATGACTGAGTATCCGCACCGAGCCCCTACCCAAGCGAGTCCGAGCAGGGACGACAACAGCGGGAGAGCGGAAGTCCCGCCTCTCGCGCCTCATTGGGTCACACTTGAAGGTAGAGAGACACTATTGGGCTGTAGTGTTGCCCGTCAAGGTCCCGCCCCTCTCGCAGAGTCGGGCCGCCTGCTCCGGCTGGCCTGGGAGCACTGCCCAGTTGTTGAGTGTCTCTGAGCCGCGTGATCAATCATCCCCCGGAGAGGAAGGGAAGATGAGGGAGGGCCGGCTTTCGAAAGCTTTGGGTGCGGTGGAGAAACCACCCTGGACTGCTCCGGGCCGCTTGACAGAGGACGGACGTGCGGAGCGCGAGGCCCAAGCGAAGGCTACGAGTCAGAGCAGTCCACGCCTCTTCCCTGCACCCATCCCGGGTCGAGGAGCCGCGAAGTGTCGCGCGGCCCTCCAGCTAGCAGGCCGACGAGGGCGGGGAACGCCGGGCGACGCCTCGCTTTGGAATCCAGGTCGGGTTGGAGCGAGCTGCCTGAGGTCTGGGCACGAACCCCTGAGGCCTGGCAGGGAGCCGCGCTCGTCAGCACACTGCTTGACTAGCCAAAGTCCAAACCACGTGATTCAGTCCTCAAAAAGCTTTCAGAATCTTTGTCACGTTCTCAGGAACGAAAATCTCATTCCTTCGGCTCTTACCATACATTTTCTCCCCCAGTCTAAATCTTAAAACCAACTACTTAGATTTAGACCTATTGAGCTATCGGCTTTAACAGCTCCTAAACCACTGCGATTTGTTTTTAATGTAGTTTGATGCAAAGATTGCAAGATCCTGACATGCCCTACTGGTCCTACTGTAGCTTGAAATAATAAGAATTTTTAATAAGGGCTATGCTGGCAACAAATTCTTTAATACTGGGGGATATCAGTAGTTTATAACCTCATTTGTTTCAGGAGGCCTCAGTGGGCGGGGAACAGGAATAGAAAGATTTCCTGCTCTCTCTCTCTTTGTGGCGATTTAATTAGAACCTACTCTAAATACCACACGAGCAATTTAAAACACAAATTTGAAGTGTTGAAGATTTAGTTCAGGGGCAGAGCAACTGCCTAGCAAGCACTAGGCTCTATCTGGGTTACCGAAAAGGGAGGGAACACAAAAGAATCAAATTTGAAAAGTAAAGACCATCAAAAACATTTTCACCTGTGTAGTCCACAGCTGTACAGTCAATGTATTTTCATTCATTGAGAAGATGTTCAATATTGCCTAGTTCTGCTTTTACGAAAGCATAAAGATCAGGATTGAGACTATTGTTATGAGGGCCAAAGGAATTAGTATAAGTAGATTTGCCATTCTTTATATGTATTTTCATTAAATTCTCTTAAAATGGTTTGCTATATTAAACCCAATTTCTTGCATAATACAAGTTTTTTAAAGCACAGAAAAAACAGCTGTTAATTCCTTAAATAAGGGCTCTTAAGGAAGGAACATTTTGCTTCTATTATCAGTCTCCTCCGTCGACTATGGTAAGTATATAGTTCTCTCAGAAATAAAGAAGGCAATAAGTTTGTGTTGCAATTGGGCAGACTAATGGTATAGTTTATAAATATATATTCTCCTTGGATTGAGTGAAGGCAATTAGAAGACATTGGAATAGGATAGTTTTAATTGTGGTTTTCACAAGTATGTAGAGTTTAATAGGGTATATGATCACTGAAGTGACCTGCATTGGCACAAGATATCCCAAGACCAAGTTCCCAGCCCAAAGATTTATTTTCCCCAGAGGGACAAAGGACAGGGAATAAGAGACAAAGACAAGAGATAGCCCTGAGGGAGAAGGGGAAAAGAACAAGGGATGGGGGAAGGGATGTTTGCTCCTGGGGGCAAAAGACTGCCTCTGGGTAGAGAAGAGACAGGTGCTCCCTAGGCAAATAGCAGTTTTGCTTTGTTTTTTTTTTAAAGTTATTTTTTTATTGAGCTATATGTTTTTCTCTGCTCCCCTCCCTTCCTTTTCCCTTCCCATTCTACCCTCTCTAAAAGTCCCCATGCTCCCAATTCACTCAGGAGATACTGTCTTTTTCTACTTCCCTTGTACATTACACATGGCAGTTTATAAAGGTAAAAAGGGGAAACCCCTGCCTTAGGATAAGTTGGTTTGTTTTGATTGGGCATGTTAATTAGGATGCCTGAAAGGGGATTTTTGATTGCTACACTTCAATACTAGTTAGGTCAGGAGGAAGAAGTGGCCAAAGAAGAGAATAGACGTTCGTGGCCAGCTTTAGGGATGTAATGTACTGGATTTTAGCAAAGAAGAGAGAAGAGGGAAAGGCCTGCCAGAGCCATGTTTGCCGTTCTTGGGCCTGCCAGAGTCAATTCATGCCGACCTTTTTGTTTTTTTTATTGGGTCACTGGGTGTTTGATAAGTGGGCACCGTTCTCTCTGGCTGCTTCCTCTTGACATGGGGGCATCATTGTTAGGGGACCCAAGGAAGCTGGGCTGCTGGTCAAGGCTGGGAAGAGCAGGCTGTTTCACCTGTACCATATGGAAGTGTAGGCTGAGTTAGTTGGAAGGGTCTGTGAGGCTGGGCTGTCTGGAGCTGGCCGCTTTGGCGCTGTCTAGGATGTAGATTCCAAGGAAACCGCTGGAGCTGTTGCCACAGTGGCTAGAGCAGTCTGTAGCTGATTTGAAATCTGTTCAAAGAGATAAAGAGGGGTAAAGTTGAATATAGGGGAAAAAATTTTTATCTTAGATATACATTTAAAATTTCTAGGTCCTGGTAGTTGGAAAGAGGAGTCGCAGGACCAGGGAAAGGGGGAGAAACCTTACCTTTAGAAATAGGCAGTAGTCAGGAAAACTTAGGCTGTTGCTTGTCAGGAGTACTGATCTGGCGTTTGAGAGTTTTGCAAGGAGCCAAGGGAATTAATTTCAATTGGATATATAAGGCTAACAGGGGAACAACTATTATCTGAAAGGAGGGTCTGGTTGTGTTGGAGAGAATACAAATTGAGAGGCTTCCATTACATCAGAATAGTCTTTTCTGGGGTGTTTAGGTGGGTTTTGAAGTTGAGATAGTTGAGGAACATGAATAATTGGGGAAGCTCTTGCCAGATGATGAGAGGGATAGTCTGTCACAGGTTTGGGGTTTGGTGTGGGAAGACTGAGGGGACTTGGCTTTGGTTCCCAAAGGGTGAATTGGATAGTCAAGGGGACAAGTGGCCAGTAGTGGGGCGGAGCACTCGCATGGGGGGATTTTGCTGTTGTGACTCCTAGCTGTGCCAGGGTGAAGGCACAGCATCTCGTACACATAAAGCACTGGACAGGCAACATCCCTGTAGTACACAGAGGTTTATATGGGACGTGAAACAGAGGATACATGTAACAGTAGAGTGTTGAAAAGCTCAGAGAGTGTAGATCACACAGAGTGCCTGAAGAGGACAGAAGGGAAAGCAGGCACATCCAGGCACCAGAGTCATCTCATCAGTGGATGCTAACGTGCACTGTTAACACTGGGTGTGAGGTTTTCAGGTGGAGGAAGCCATTCCCATCACCCCACAAACCCTTATCCCTAGGACACATGAAGTCTGCCAAGGACCCTCCAGGAGTGCCATCCCTCTCTGACTGCCCACCCTGGGGCTACACCAACAGAAACCGTATCAGCCTATGGAGCCACAAGAGGATTTGGCCATTGAATTCAGACAGAGTCCCTTATGACCCACTCTCGTTGAGCTAAGTAGCCCAGAGTTTCTAGATGCAGGTTCCCAAAGGGTGAGTCACTAGCTGCCACTGTAGTCCAGGGACTCCTTGCAACAAGCAGACACTGAGCAGAGCACCGAAGGAGAGGTTGGGAGTGGGGTGTGTGCCTGTCTTCAAAACCTAGCTTCATCTATGTCTGACTTAGGGTTTCTATTGCTGCAAGAGACACCATGGCCATGGCAACGCATATAAAGGAAAGTATTGGGGTTGGCTTACAGTTCACAGGTTTAGTCCATTATCTTCGTGGTGGGAAGCATGGTGACATGTAGGCAGACATGGTGCAGGAGAAGGAGCTGAGAGTTCTACATCTTGATCTGCAGGCAGCAAAAGATACTGTTTGCCACACCGGGCATAGCTTAAACATATGAGACCTCAAAGCCTGGCCTTCACAGTGACACACTTCCTCTAACAAAGTCACACCTCCTAATAGTGCCACTCCCTCTGGGCAAGCATTCAAACACAGGAGTCTATGGGGCCATTCCTAATCAAAGCACCACAAGAAGTAAAAGACCTCTTCGGTTTTATAGCACATTCAGAGCCAGCTCAGGAAACATAAGGCTGTCTTAGTCACCGTGACAAAACACCATGACCAAAGTAACATTTATAGAAGAGACTGTTAAACTGGGCTTTCGGTTTCAGAGAGCATATTCACCAGGGTTCTCTACAGTAGCAGAACTTACCGAATGAATCTTTGTACATATTGAGTGGGGGTTTATCAGAATGACTTAACAGGCTGTTGTCTAGCTAATCCAATAATGGCTGGTCAGAAACAGAAAGTCCGAGAATCCAGTAGTCTCAGTTGGTCTTTACACCAGAATCCTGAAGAAATAGGTTCTAATGCCAGTGAGGAATGGACTTGTTAGCAAGGTGAGAGTAAGCAGGCAAAGAGCAAAAGCTTCCTTCATGTAGGCTGCCAGGAGAAGATGTGGTCCAGATTAGAGTTGGGTTTTTCCAGTTCAAATGATCTAGATTAAAGGTGTTATCTTTCCACATTAAAAGATCCACGTTGGAAATAGATCTTCTCACTTCAAATTAAGCAAAAATTCCACACAGATATGCTCAATTTTTGCACCTTAGTTAATTTCAGATATAGCCAAGTTATCAAAAAAATAGTGATCACAGAGGGTTAGAGTCCATGAAGGCTGCAGGCTCACATCTTGATCCAAAAGCAGGAGGCAGAGAAAACACTAGGGATGGGGCAAGTCTTTTGAAACCTCAAAGCCAGCCCAAACTGACACACCTTCCAATAAGGCCATGCCTCCTAATCCTTCCCAAACAGTTCCACTAACTAAGACCCAAACAGTCAAACATATGAGCCTACAGAGGCATTCTCACTCAAACTACCACAGAGACCTTGTCCCAAAATAAAATGAAATATAAATATACAATAAAAAAAATAAGAGGCTCATGCCTTAGGGTCTCTGTTGTGTGGAGACACCAGACCACCAAAACTCTTATAAAGGAAAGCATTTAATTGGGCCGGGTACAATTCAGAGATTTGGTCCATTTTCAAGTCAGGACGCATGGGAGGATGCATGGTGGGACACAGGCAGACATGGTGCTGGAGCGGTAACTGAGAGTTCTACATCTAGACTGGCAGACAGCAGGAAGAACCAGTGTGAGCCACTAGGCCTGGCTTGAGCTTCTAAACCTCAAAGCCAAACACACTTCGTCCAACAAGGCCCCACCTCCTAATAGTACCACTCTCTCTGGGCCGATGGAGGCCATTTTTATTCAAACCACCACAGTTTTATGTGATGGCTATTTCTGGTGGTTGTATTGGGTGGTTTTGTGTGTCAGCTTGACTTAAGTTAGAGTCATCAGAGGAAGGAGCCTCAGCTGAGGAAATGGCTCCTTGAAATTTAGCTATAAGGCATTTTTTCATTCAGTAATCAATAAGGGAGGGCCCAGTCCATGGTGGGTGGTGCCGTCCCTCAGCTGCTGTGATTCTATAAGAAGGTGGACTGAGCAAACCGTGGGAAGCAGGCCAGTAAGCAACTTCCCTCCAGGACTTCTGCATCAGCTCCTGCCTCCGGGATCCTGCCCTTTTAGTTCCTGCCCTGACTTTCTTCCGTGGTCAACAGCCATGCTGAAGTGTAAACCCTTTCCTCCTCAGCTTGCTTTTGCTCATGCTGTTTTGTCACAGCTATAGAAACCCTAAAACAGTGGTCAACTTGGCCATATCTGGAATAAACTAAAACCCCAAACTGGAAGGTACACTTGTGAGGGATTTTGCTTAATTTGAAGTAGGATGATCAACTTCTAATCAGGAACTTTGAGCGATCCAGATCATTTGAGTTGGGAAAACCCACCTCTAATCTGGACTACACCTTCTGCTGGAAGCCTATATAAGGATGTGGAATAAAGAAGCATTTGCTCTTTGCCATGCCGTCAGTGGCATTAGAACCTACTTAGAAATTCCGCTGTCTTCTGAAGACCAGCTGAGACTACTGGATTCTTGGACTTTCTGTTCCTAGCCAGCTGTTATTGGATTAGCTGGACCAGAGCCTTTCAGTCATTCTAACAAATCCCCTGTGTTTATAGAGAGAGAGAGAGTCATCTCTAAGTTCTGTTTCTCTAGAGAAGCCTGACAAATACAGCATCTAAAAGGGACAGATGCTGGTAATTCCACCAAGTGGCAGCTAAGCAACTTGAGCATAGCCTGACCTATGTGGTAAGGTTCTACCTCAAAAAATTAAAAATAAGAGGGAGTGAGATTTTCAAACTTAGTGTCTGTCAGTTGTTCGTCCTAAAAAGCAGGGACAGCGTGCACAGTCTTTGTAGACTCTCCTACTTCCAAAGGCAGTCACAGCAGGATCAGATACCAAATGACTTCTGTAAGTCATTACAGATCGAAGTAATCCTTGCCCAATGCTTAAAAGAATGCAGTCTCTTTTCACACTGAGATATTCAGAAACAGGATGAAACAAATTACTCATAAAAAATAGAATCCATGCCAGGCTGTGGTGGCACAAGCCTTTAATCTTAGCACTCCCAGAGGCAGAGACAGGCAGATCTCTGTGAGTTCAAGGCCAGCCTGGTCTATAAGATCTAGTTCCAGGACAGGTTTCAAAGCTACAGAGAAACCCTGTCTCAAAAAACAAAACAAAAAACAAACAAACAAACAAGAATAGAATCCATAAAGAAACCGTATATGTCTGGAGTAGAACTTGAAGAAGTATCATCAGAAGTTATGTTTTTAATACTTTAGAGAGTTAGCCCAAGAAGCAAATTAGTGACTTTGTGAGATGGATAGTAAAAAGTTTAAAACAGAAGGAAACATATCAGAAGGGATTTTCAACAAAGATTTTTTTTTCAAAGAGTTGAGAAAGATCACACAAATGTAAGTCTTTTTAAGCCTAATGCCTAAAAATATTATCTAGGAGAAACGAGTAGCTTACCTCACATTTCAAAAGAAGAAAATGCATCTCTGTGTCACACAAAGGGACATGGGAACAAAGTGAAAGTAGCAATTGACCAAGGCAATTAATTGCCTTTGCATATAGGGTGCTCCAGAACTCAAACCAGGCTAGGAAGCACCCCAAGACAAGAAGTTCACACGGTGGGTGACTACATCTTTTCTCCATCTGCTGGGGTCTCACCTCGCACACTTTCTCAGTCAGCTAGTCTTAAAAGAACCAGAGCAAAGAAAATGCAGGAAGATGCTAGGTATTCCAGGCCATCACATTCGGGGAGTGCAGTGGGGTCTTTGTGTAAACCAAAGTTTTACCTGGTGGAGGAGATTAAATGATTTGCATAAAAGTTTTACAAGGTGAGAAAGATTTGTGGAATATTGGACCTTGACAGGCTGGCTACCTTTGCTAGAGGGAAAAAAATTCTCCCATTTATAATATTTAAGATGACTGACACACAATTTCAACTTTATAATTACTTATTTAAGACACTCAAACAAAGGCACTGTTTTGGTTGCAAAAGGTAATATAAAATAGGCAGGCAAAAATTTGTATGATGTAATATGTATTCATAGTAGTGAAAATTTTGGGAAACAACTCCGCATTACGTAAAAAAAAAAAAAACTAAAAACATCTTTTTTTTTCTCTGATAGAGAAGCTTGCTTCAGGGATTTATCCTGTGCAGGCTAGTTTCATGTCACCTTTACACGAGCCAGAGTCACCCCTACTCAGGCTAAAAACAGGCTAAGACGCCATGAGGAGCAGCCCAGTACTCGGCATCAGTTCTGGCCTCCAGGTTGCTGCCTTGAGTTCCTCCTCTATCTTTCTTCTATGACAGGACTATGGTGTGGGAATGTAAGAAAAATAAAGCCTTTCCTCTCTAAGTCACTTTTGGCATCGTATTTTATGACAACAATCAAAGCCCTAACTGACACCCCTAAATATAAAATAATACTGTAGTAAATTTTGAAAAAGATAAAAGAAAAACAAATTATTAAATGGAAAGAAAAGAATAAAATACTTATAAAGGGATGGCATCTTGTTTCTCAATAACAACAAAAGAGCCCAGATTCAATACAGCATCTTCTAGTGCTATCACACACCAAGTGAACCATTTTAAAGTAGTGGTAAATGGACTTTTCTCAGGGTAAACCAGCCTTCACCTCTAAACTCGCTTGCCGAAAAGAACATTCAAGCGTATCCTCAGAAAGATAACACTCTCAGGGGGCAACAAAGAGTGTGCTTCAGTGGTGGCAGAGGTGGCATACACAAAACATAGAGAGCCAAGAGTGAGCACAGGGCCTGGAGAGAGGGCTCAGTGGTTAAGGGCACCGGCTGCTCTTCCAGAGGTCCTGAGTTCAATTCCCAGCAATCACATACAGGAGTAAGCATGCATGTGTGGATATATGTATATATGTATGTGATTTTAAAAAAACAAAACAGCAACAACAAAAACAGTACTCAGAATACTCAGAAATCTGCAATCTTCCTCCTAAAGCCTCAACTCCAAAGGCTTTTAAAGGTGAGTTCATCAAGCAACCAAGGAATGGATTATCTACTTTTCACAAATCAGTTCATGTAATTCAGGAGGAAAATACAATTTTATGTCAAAATTTGATGGTCTTAGCAAGACAGAAGTAAAGGTCAACTCCATCATGGATGAATACTCACACACACACACAGAATTAAGACTGGCAAAGAAAAGACAAAAAAAAAAAACACCAAAACTTTAGAAGAAACTATGATCCTGTTTATTCCAGGACTGTACTATAAAATGTATTAAATAAAAAGTTGTAAATTATCACAACAGATTCAGAAAAGCATCTGATACTTAGGGGAGGCCCCCGCAATGTGCAAGTCCATCACAGAAACCTGTGACCACTGACAGAAGCCAAGGCTTGAAGAAAGGAGCTTAAGGATGCCGGCCACCAGAGCCAACGCTGATAAATGTCAGCATAGCAAGGAAATCTGTTTGCAGGATGTGGGCTATGCAGGCTTAAAAGAATGCTTGCAAGCTGGAAAGATGGCTTAGCAGTTAACAGCATTTGCTGCTCTCGCAGAGGACCTGGGGTTGATTTCCAGCACCCCCATAGTGACTCAAAACTACCCTAACTCTATAGGATCAGACACATTCTTCTGAGTTCCTCCGGCACCTCCTCATGGTCCACATTCATATATGCAGGCAAAACATTCATACACAGAATAATTTTTAAGTGCTTGAAATACAGGCCTATAAGGACCAGGATCAGGAGCTCCAATCACTTTACCTAATCAACATTTTTACCTGGCAGTATCATCCAGGTATTTGAATCAGTCTGCCCCTAGTTCAAATTGCAGCAAGAGAGATATCCACTGATTGACCTTGCAACACATGACCATCCTTTAGTCAAGATACCCTCATTAACTGTCCTATCAAATCATCCCAAAATGACAGCAGAAAAAGAAGACAGGATGACTTTACCAAAAGAAGATCAAATATACATTCAGTAAGAGTGAGTGGTATGCTAGACAGAGCCCACTTTTCGTTTCTCCCAGCACTCAGAAGACAGAGATCTGTGTGAGGCCAGCCTGGTCTATACAGCAAGTTCCAGGACAGCCAGTACTATATAACGAGACCCTGTCTGAAAAAAAAAAAAGTTAAAAGGAAGGAAGGAAGAAAAAAAAGCAAGGCACATCCAAAAGCTTTGAGCTGCCTGGCATGGCTTGGTGGAGGTGGGGGAGGCGTTGTCAAACAACTGAAGATACAAGGATAAGAAAGAAACTCATAAGGCTGGAATATGATGATTTAATAGTAGAGTCATAGAGATGAGTTTGGGATTGGCATTGTTGTTCAGAGTGTGGTCCCTGACTGACCACACCAGCCTCATCTAGAAGCATGTTAGGTAACCCCATTTTTTGCCCAAGCTAAGTATCAGATCTTCCAGGAGTCAGAGACAGGAGTCCATGTTTAACCCACTCTCCTGGTGATCTTCCTGGAAGTTACTAAAAGTCTTTAAGACAACACAATAAAAGTTCAAGCTGTATTTTAAAGGCCTTTTAGAGCTTCAACTAGAGGAATGACATAGACTGAGGAAAGACACGAGTGACAATAATGAGCCTGATTTAGAGACTGTGGATATAACTGAAGAAATAACTGAAGACTGTAATGTTCTGACAGAGCAAGGGCAGTAACAGTGGGAAGGAAAGGTCAGTTAAATATCTGTGGGCTGCTGAGATAGCTCAGCAGGGCAAGGTTCTTGCTGACAAGCCTAATGAAAATAAAATCACAGGACAACCTCATCCCAGGCCCCACACAGTGGAAAAGAGAGTCCTCTCCCACAAGACATTTACAAGTTCAAGCTGGTTTACTGATAGCTGTGAAGTTGAGGAAAAACACAATAATTAAGGATGACTCTCAAAGTTCTGGTTTGAGCAGCTAAGGAACTTGGAGCCAATTATGAGATGAAGAAAATTGAGCTGGGCAGTGGTGGCGCACGCCTTTAATCCCAGCACTTGGGAGGCAGAGGCAGGCTGATGATCTCTGTGAGTTCGAGGCCAGCCTGGTCTAGAAGAGCTAGTTCCAGGACAGGCTCCAAAGCTACAGAGAAACACTGTCTCAGGAAACAAAAATCAAAACAAAAAGAAAGAAAGAAAGAAAGAAAGAGAGAGAGAGAGAGAGAGAGAGAAAGGAAGGAAGGAAGAAAGCTGGGTGGTGATGTAAGAGAAAATGTTGCTGCAGAGGAAAGCACAAGTCTACTTTTGTACATTAAGACTAAGACTGAGATTTCCAAATCCAGCATCTTGGAGTCAGAGGCAGGCAGATCTCTGAGTCCAAGGTGAACCTAATCTAATGAGTGAATTCCAAGACAGCCAGGGCTACACAGAGAAACCCTGTCTTGGGGGAAGAATTGAGACTTCCAAATGGAATCCAGGAGACATAAGTAGATGTGCTGGAATGTATGACATCATCAACAAGCAGCCTCCTTTGCAGAATGTTCATGAAACCATTAAATGAAATCAAGTACATTTAGAGCCAAGCTTAGTTTAGTGCAAATAAATCAGGGAGCTTCCTACATAGTGTTTTGAAAATCCCTGACCCTTCCCCCAATTTTTTTTCCTACATGGAACCCTTACAATATCTGAAATCTTTAATTGATTATTTTGTTTGGGTTGAGAAAGAAGGCAGGAAGCAAGAGAGATGGTTCAGAGGTTAAGAGTGCTTGTTGCTCTTGTGGAACCGGACTCAGTTCCCAGAACCCATGTGGTAGCTCACAACCACCTGTAACACCAGTTCTAGGGGATCTGATGCCCTCTCCTAACCTCTGTGGACATCAGGCACACTCATGGTATACACACACACACACACACGAAGGCAAAACACTCGTACACAGAAAACAAAATAAGTTAAATAGATATATTTTTAAGATTTTTTAAAAAGAAAGTAGATATCAGAGATTTATTTCCTTGTCAATCATTGAATACACTTTATCAATCCACCTTATAGATTACAAGATCAACTACATTTTCAAATATAGAAGGGATACCCACAGATTATATAGTAGTAAGCAAAATGATGAGAACACAGAAATATCCTAATCTTTAAGATCTGGTGAACATATGAGAGTTTTCTCCACAACCTGGGAGATGATTAAGACAATGGAATATTATCAAAGAACGGGAGAGGCTACTACGCATGATACTTAATTTTACTAAACAGAACAGTGGTAAAAAACAGAATCTAATTCTTTATTGCTATAAAACATCCCAACTAATACTGTGATACTTTGTACTCCAATTAACCTATTGTTTGTTTTATTTTGGCTGACAATGAGCTGTATTTTATAACTGCTATTTTCTTCAATACTGCTTGTTTCCTTGCTTTTAGATTTCTTTTCTATCTGTTGCTTGCTATTTCCTACATGAAGCATGAAAGTATCTCAACTATCAACTGTACAAATTTACTTCCTTGAAAGAATCTGCATCTGGGGATGAGCTTCATAGCCTGGAAATTCTCCCAGCTTCCATCCTAATTATAGAAAAGTCTCCTATTTTTTAATAAAGGTAAACTATTTACTTATTTTTATTGTATGTGTATGAGTGTTTTGTCTACATGTGTCCATGTACACCATGCGCATGCCTGGTGCTCATTGAGAACAGAAGAGGGTATCAGATGTGTCAGACCCCCTGAAATGGAGTTACAGGGAGTGTGAGCTGGGAACCAAACATGTGGATGATGGGAACCAAACTTGGATTCTCTACAAGAGCACCCAGTGCTCTCAACCACTGAGCCACCTCTGCAGCCCCTATAGTGAAGCCCTGGTGTGGGAAGTCCTTCTGTCTGTGTGTTGCTTTTATTGGTTAATGAATAAAGAACTGCTTTGAGCCTATGGCAAAGAAGAACAGAACTAGGTGGGGGGCTGGGAGGAAGCTAGGCTGTATGCTGGGATAAAGAAGGGCAGAGTTAGAGAGAAGCCATGGAGCCGCTGGAGATAGACCCTGGGAACTTTAGCTGGTAAGCTACTGTCACGTGGCGATACACAGATTAATAGAAATGGGCTAAATTATTATGTAAGAGATTAACCAATAAGAAGCTAGAGCTAATGGGCCAAGCAGTGATTTAATTAATATAGTTTCTGTGTGATTATTTCAAGTCTAAGCTAGCCAGGCAGCGGGAATCAACAAGTGGCCTCCCTTCTCCCAATACAAAAAGAAATCTTAGCAATTTTTTTGATTTATCTGCCTCTGGTTATCAATATATATTTCTAAAAACAAAGGCATTAGGGAATGATTGAGCTTCATTTATCATGTGTTTAGATGAGCAAGTTAAAGCTCTAAGGTACGTTAGACAGTAGAGACTAAAATCAAAGAATAAGACGTCCACATCCACTGACTGGTCATTGAGAGAGCTGGTTGCTATTTATATCCTCATTTTCTAGTTAACTTAGTCTTCCTTCTCCAGCTTGCCTCTCTACTTTCTACTTCACAATGCTACTACTTTTTATTCTTTTTCCCTGTGTTTGTTACCAAGTAAAAATTTTTAGCTGGGCAAAGTTTGTCTTAAGACTTTCCCATTTTTATTTTCAAAACTGTTCTTTTCTGTATCTAATTATCTATAGGAGACCAGTGCCCTTGAAGTCTTTCCCTGTCTTTCAATGTTTCAATTCTCTTCAGCAACCATCATAGCATCCATAACAATGCTGTTCTATGATTTCATACTAGCTCTATGAACAGTCTCAGTCCCATTGCTTTGTTTAATGTTTTGAGTACAGAAGCTATTACTCAAAGAAATTACTCACACGGTTCATGAGAAGTGGAGCAAATATCCTGGGCTCTGAAACAATTTTTTTCTTTTGTTTTTTGTTTGTTTTTGTTTTTTGAGACAGGGTTTCTCTGTGTAACAGCCCTGGTTGTCCTAGAACTCGCTCTGTAGACCATGTCTGCCTCTATCTCCAGAGTGCCTGGATTAAAGGCAATTGTCACCACGTTCAGTTTGGATCTGTGTTCTAAATTCCAGCCTGAGCACTTAATCCAAATATTCATGAGAGCCACTGTGCTATGAGGAAGGCTTCAAATCTGAGTCACCACATAACTGCCTATAGCGTAATCTGAGGGCACATAATGCAATTTCTTGAGTTTTGATTTGATCACATTTTATTTATGTATGATTGCCCTCCCAAATTATACAAATTATTCAAACCCATCATTCTTTCTCCAACGTGTGAAATTCATCAGTCTCGGGTGAGTACAGCTCTCCTTCCATTTAGAAGAGTTTCAAATAGAAAAATACAAGGGAATTTGCCTCGTTAAAGTTAGCTTCAGAAAGCACAGTACCTTCAGCAAAAACGAAAATCTAGATTCTGAAATAATAGGAGAGCAAGCTCTGCGGTCGAGGAAGGTCTTGCCGGCCCTGGTGAACTGCAGCATTAGGTACGTGATCACTTTGCAAACTTTATAAGCGGCAGCACTTGAGAAAATTGGTACGCTAAGTATTCGACTCAGTAGGTCTGAAAATTTAGTTTTAGGTGGCTGGCCAAACTTCTCTTGTTATTTATTTATTTTCATTTTATGTGTGTGAATGTCTTGCTTGTATTCGTGTAAGTGCACCACATGCATCAGCCCGGCCCCTGAATCTGGGCTGTGGATGAGTGTGAGCCACCATGTACGTGTTGAGAATTGAACTCATCCTCTGCAAGTGCAATAAGTGCTCTTAACTATGGAGCAACTGCTCTTCTTCCCCCAAACAAACTTATCACCATTCCTGTTATAGTTGGGAATGTTAATATTGTTTGGTTGGAAGCATCACCCCAGCCCCTGGCATCCATCTCCAATGTTTGGGTGGAACTTTCTACTCCCTCCCCTGGGAGTTGCCACAGTCCAGACTCCACCTCTGAAAAAGCCTGCCAAATGGAGACCCCTCCCCAGAGAGGGTCAAGACCACTCCCACAGGCAATTTAAACTGCCCCCCCCCAGAGAACAAACTGTGCTCTTCTGGTTCTTCTTTCCCCTATCTGCGTTCTCCTGGTCTTTCTTGGGGGAGGGGGATGGAGGGCCACCTGGGAACACAGGCATTCATTAAACCTGGGCTTTTTCTAATTTGGCTTGATTTGGTCTGATTTGGATTATTGTATCAAAGAGAGCTTATCAGGCTGTAAAAGACTTTACAAATATATTGGACTTTCTCCTGCTTTTCTCTTTGCTCGGTAGCAAATTCAAGGAATTAAGTGTTGGGTTTTCAGTTCCCTCTTTGTTTGAGAAAAAAATCCATTATTCTCTGAAGACCTTTTGCAAAGGCTTACTATATTTAGAACAATGTATCTAGGTGTTAATTGCCCAAATCCTCATAGTTGTTTTTTCACTTAAAATAACAATTAATAAGTTACTTTTTTCCTTTTTTCTTTTCTTTCTTTTTTTTTTTTGAGACAGGTTCTCTCTATACAGCTCTGGCTGTTCTGAAACTTACTGTGTAGGTCAGACTGGCTTCAAACTCACAGAAATCTGACTATGTCTGCCAGCCAATAAGTTTCTTTAAAAAATAAATAAATAAAACTAAACTATAAAGAATCAGAAATAATATGAAGACACAAAGAATACAGTCAAGAAGTTATAGTACTTTTCAATTTTAATTCTTGAAACACAGGATAAGGGTGCTGGAGAGATAACTCAGCACTTAAAAGCACTGACTGCTCTTCCAGAGGACCTGAGTTCAACTCCCAGCATCCACATGGCAGCTCATGACTGTCTGTAATTGCAGGCTCAGGGGATTTTATACCCTCTTCTGGACTCCGAGGGCACCAGGCATGTATGTGTTGCACAAACATGCCTGCAAGCAAAACACCCATACGCATAAAATAATAAATAAGT